>PYXC01000003.1:1492500-1607500 GCA_015244755.2 Tenualosa ilisha
GGATGTTTAATTGAGCGGGTAAATACTGCAAATGGCGGTGGTAGAGCCCACAATAGGGTACTGTTAAATGTCTTCCACGAACCCTGGGGCTTATCACCTGTAAAAATACACGTAGAATAATAAAGAACGATAATTTCCATAGGGACTGATGTTACTGCAATTATGTTACAAGAGCTAAGAGAGATCCCCCTTCTAGTTCTCTAATGAAAAGTGTCCTAATTGTCAACATTAAATTAACCATGAAGCTGGAGAGTTCGTCTATTCACCTGCCTTTGCACGTAAGATACTGGACGCGTAATCTATTGCATGCGCAAGGTTATTATCCGATGAACGTTCTATCCATGTGCGGAACAGTCAAGGAGAGCGCATTAGTCTGGGGTCTCATTGTGAGAGCAGACAGCGTGGTGTTTACATGAGCTTCCCCTAATCATCTCCCAACACACCTCCTGTAGTCCCCGGCAAGTCCTTTTAATCTTTTTTTTTAGTCACTAAGTAAACTATGCCACCAAAACACTGCGTGGTGACTGTCAAGCTTGCGTTGTTTGTGTCCATTCAATCGGGAGGAAGCGGGGGAGTAGGGAGGACAGAGCTGATCACCCCGAACACTACTGGCAAACACGACCCATAGAAATTAGTTAGTTGCCAAGCAACACACAGCCACTCTAGATTTCGGTATGCGCGCAGTGTCTGCGGATAGCCCGGAGGCGGCGCATGGAGGCATCCCTGCTGCAGTTCGGTGGCTAACCGTTAAACGAAAACGTCATGTTTAATTAATCTCTGGAGATTTGTCCGAACATACACTGTTTTTTTTTCACGAAACTGTGTGTGTGTGTGTGTGTGTGAAAGAGAGAGAGAGAGAGAGAGAGAGAGAGAGAGAGAGAGACAGTGAGAGAAACAGGTGACGGTCGGCTAAGGGGAGAGCATAAATCAGAGTTTAAAGAAGAGATGGGCCACCAACAGCTCTGACAAGACTCTACATAGGCTCTAATATATCTTTTATGTATGGGTCTATAATTCATAGCCATAGGACCAAATCATAGTTTATTGATGGGCTTCATTTGCTAGGTCTTGCTAAGCCGACAAAGCTATATTTTTTGTTGTTGAATTTTCTCATTGTGGCTCGACGTGATAGCGTTATTTAAATAATATTTTCATCGGCCGGCTAGTCACGACCTCCATATGATCTTCGGGTGTATTCATTTCTTGTTACCACCTTGGCATGTACCTTGGTATGATGGAACAATCATCAATGACGCATTTGAAAGCATCTGGATTTGTTCGATCACTCAGTGAACAGGCCAATTACACACACCTCGACCCTTAGGCGCGTTAGGCTATGTCTTTCTTGGCAATAAATTCACAGGTAACGCATCTTAAAATGCAACCATGCACGCTACAGGATTTTGTGTATGTCCACTCACCCTTTTCCGCATTAGTTTCATTCCCTATTTACGCTTGTTAAGGCAACCCAGGGGCCTCTTCATGTCATGTTCCAGTCGCTATAAAATGTTAACTTGTAGTCGCCATCTCGTGGTATACTGTGATACCAGCAAGGCATTTCAGCAATATGTTAGCAATATGCATTCTTTGTTAGTTTCTTTCATTGTGTTGTAACTTGAATGTTATCCTCTTTGGAAGTCGCTTTGGGTAAAAGCGTCTGCTAAATGCATAAATGTAATGCAAATGTAATTGCAATTAGCCTCCTTAAACGTGGATTGTTAGTGGGCATAGTAGCTTCACTACAATCCCTATAATGTTTTTTCTTTCTTTTTTCTTTTTAATGGCCTAATAATTAAGCATGAGGACCAATATATTTTGGCAGAAAAGTTGCAAATGAAGCTTTCATAAACGATCATGTGAATTAGTTAACATACTCATTAAATTCTCAGTCAGCAGCTAAGGAGATTAATTTCATAGATCATGCTTCTAATCAATTTATTTCTGTCATGCCAGAGACTGTGACCGAATTGTTAAAGGCTATGAAATGACCTCAATCTCTTCAAGTGTACTGCTCCAGCTGGGAATATGTTGTGGTACAAATTAGTGGGAGGGAATGTTGTTAAATGTGCAACAGATTTAGGGATAGTGCACCATGCTGGCAAAGCACTGGACCCCTTGCTGCTCTTCCTGTTTTCCAAATGTGCCTAAATGTGCCAGTCTTTACTATCCTGTCAACTGATGGTAAGTGTATTTTTTGTGGCGTGAGTCATTGTGATCAATGCTGAAACTCATAGACAAAGAAAAATGTGTTGTGTTGCACAATACTAATATGCAAAAGTAACTTTTATCTGACTGGTGAAGAGAACTCAGGCTCAGCAGTGGTTCTTAACAGACAATAGTTGACAGACAGTTGCATTCACAACTGTTCACTTGACCTATTGAAAATAAATTCACATACTTTTAAGTGTTCTTTCAGAAAAAATAATCAAACCAGCACAGTTGAAGTAATACAAATAAATTAACAGGTAATTTGATTTCTTATTGTGTTTCCAGGTGTAACATCCATGAGTCAAACTAGTTGTACAACTGGAAAGGTTATGCTTCAAAGGGCTAGGTCTCGGCTTCACCATCCCATTGAGGTTCTCTAGAGTAAGAGGAACATCATGAGTGGCTCAAACAAGAAATTAAATGCAGTTAGCATCCATGGCCCACAGTTCTCTCTGGCTGATCTTTCTCTTCTAAATATCATGCCAGTTCATCCAATGCCATTGTTTCACTTGAGATACAGCTGCAGATGTTCTAGTTTCATCCTCTTGTTTGTGAGCAAAACCAGTAACCATCAACAAAATGGGGGTCTCTTGCTCTCAAGCATTAGGTGCTTTGGAACAGGACTGCAGAATCAGCAACAGGTCCTGGGCCACTTCTAGACTGAACCCACTTCATAAAAGCTCAAGGAAGACTTCAGGGCTCCAGTTTTCCCTGGGCTCAGTCTATAAAAGAGGCCCAGGACCTGGTGCAGTCACCATCAGCCTCTTTTCCTGTTTGGTGGCCCTGCCTCATGGTCTCCAATTGTAACCAAGCCCTAACCTTGCTCTATGTCCCTGTGCTGAAGTGTATGACTGCTTCCCATAGATTCATATTCTTCCCTCTCCTCTCATCACTGATGGGGCAGTACTCCTGATAACACTTACAGAGAGGCTACACTGGATGCATTACTGAACCATTCCATTTGAGATGCATTTTAGCTTTCACTAAATCAATGGAACTGACTAACGCATGGAGGGTGCAGCACATACAGTATTTGAAAAAAAAAATACACCTGACAATTAAGTCTATTTTTACACAATGTGAGTGGATGCTTCAGTCACGCTCACAGTGTGTAGTCCCACAGTTAGACTGTGATAGCATCGTCCATACTGCACTAACCACATTTGATCTCATCCACCAAACTGGTCAATGTTAACTCCAAAATTTTCAATGCTACACAATGCTAATACAATGCTACACAATTAGACAACATGACATCCAAAGCCATTTCCAGCTGCATTAACAATCCTCTCAAACTCCTCTATTTCTGAAACAGTTTCACATAAACACAGGCCATCTGAGGCACTGCAAACTACAAGCACCACACATTTCATTGTAACTGCACTCTAAAATATGTTTTAGGTTTAAAATAGCACTTCACGCCCTTCACGAGATTTGACCCCACATTTTTCAGACTACCAGCACGCTAGCCAGGTTTCTTAAACCACTACGCTACCACTGGCAAGCTTCCCCAACTCAGTGTCTGAAGTGCTCTATGCTAGATGGTAATGCCTCCAACAACCCTGTCCCATACTCAGCCTGTCATCCTGAGTCCCTCAGCCTCTTTTGCCCACTTCCGCCTTTTTGTGAAGTGAGTGGAGTTAGGGGTTGCAGTTACTCTTTAATCTTACCTGGCAAGAACATTGTCAGTGGAATTGATAACCTGAACAATGAATTCTCCAAGCTCCATGATTGGTCCTTATACTCAGTGCGAAATCGTACCACCCACTAATGTGGAATTCTACCATCTCCTCCTCTACCAGCTCTCCCTCCAGACAGCAGGCACCTCGACATTTGCTTGGTTACACTTTCATCCTTAACCATTTCATCCTAATGCCATTCAACTTGGTTAAAAGCTGCCGGTTACATGAAGCTGTTGTTGCCAGCATCATTACGTCATTCATATAGACATGCATTGACGATAGACGCGTGCCATCTAGCCTTTCACCCACAACAACCCATTTTGAAGTGTTTTTTATCACCTCCATTGCCACAGTGAAAACCAATAGTGAAGTGGTACATCCAACCCTAATGGGCATCTTCCAATGCTGCCAGGATGTGGTGTAAATTCTGGTGTTGAAACACAATTTTCTCAAGATATGTCTTAACTCTTATCTTGCTGTCTGAGAAGAACTGAGTGTTTTGAGATCTGAAGTTGAACTATTTTGACAGCTGAGAAATCATGGCTCTTGTCTCATGCCCTGTCCAATTTATGCCTAATATAAGCTCTCAAAATAATCTTGTAGTAATGTAGTAGTAATGTAGTGGTATAGTCTTCTTGCTCGTTATTTCTCCTGTGGCATTTAGGAGAAATAGATGAGATCTCATTTTGAATTTTTCTTCCATGGTTTGTTTAAGTGCTACTTAGAGGAATGGTTCATTTTTGCTGAATTATTGAAAATCTTCCACACACCTTGATCACAGCCAATCAATTAAAGTTCTGAGATTACAAACAATTATATATATACACACATACTGGTCAAAAGTTTTGGAAAAGGATTTCCTTGTTTTTTTGTGGAGACAGTTAATAATTCTTTTGTCAATAGGAAACATAACAACTGAACATGGCATAGAGTTTTTGTTAGATAAATAATGATTTTATTTGAAACGATGAATGTGTTCCTTACACTTTTTGTCCATTTAAAAAGTTACCTTTTGTGACAATTACAGGCTGGAAGATTTGAAGCATTCCAGATGTGAATTTTTTCTTAGTAATCTGATGAGATATTACTCCATACTTTCAAGAGCATCGTCCACAAGATAGATTAACTCAGTGGACACTTCCTCTATAGCAAACAGCCAAGTTTCTCCAACAAAAGCCCCATAATGTTCATATAAAGAAAAAGTTGTGGCTTCTCCATTCAGAATTCTGTCAGCTGTCAAAGTTCAGATTGACCTACTTTTTAAATATTGCTAGCATACAGTTGTTTGTAGGTGTGTATTGGGTTGTTATTGTGTTGCAGGATTAAATTGGCCCAATCGTGTGCTGTCCACAGAGTATATTGTATCGCTTTGCAAATAGAGTCCCAGAGTCCCTTGAAATCTATGCAAATCTCCCCTTTTCCCACCTACAAAGCACCCTGAGATTGTTAAACCATGGTTGATTGACGACAATATACACACCTCATCCAATTGTCCTAGACAACAAATTAACAAATAAATGGTGACAGGTCTATCAACCTGTGACCAATGTGATAGCTCTATCAAAATATAAACAAGCTTTGGATGAGCTTAGAGTTGAAGGGAAATTGTGCAAGTCATGGCAGTTGTTTCAGCATTTCTCTTGAGGTTTAACGGTTAAGTGAGTCTACGGTTGCCAAACAGATGTATCTACAACCATACAATACACAAATCTGTGCAATGATGGATGCTGAGAGAAGAGATTCTACAACCAATCAAATGAAATGAAAGAAAACTGTACTGTTTTGTTTAGCCATCAGATCACCACTGATTGTGTCCTAGGCTTTTTAGGTGAAATTGAAACTGCTGCAGATACAAAAATGTCAGGAAACAAGGTCCCAACCTAACCAACTCTGAAGTCAGGTTTTGCAGCCTTCTACAACAGAGAACACAATGGAATGGCTCTCAAAGAGTTTGCACTTGAAAATGAATCAACCCAGACTACTTCTAACTTCTGCAATGTCTGCTCATCATAGGTCCTGTTAGTGCCACTGATCCAATGTTCATTCCTTCTTTTATACTCAAATGGATAGAAAACAGGGCTGAGGGCATTGAAGACATTAGAAGTATATAAAAATAAAAATATGATGTCCACCCTTCGAAACTGCATCTTATGGTAGTCTAAAATATAAACCAACACTACGGGAGGCCCATGTCAGGACCGACTCTCCATCATAAAGGACCTTCCTGGACGCCGATGCTAGGCCCGACTCCCCCTCCTTGAGGCTTTGTGATTGACCCCCCCTTACAATGGCACTGTCAAATGGACCCTTACTGTTACCCCCATGACCCATCTCACTCTTTTGAGTTCGACACTATGTCTGGCCGCTGCTACATTGTCCAGCCATAATTCCTGATAACCACTTGTAGACTGACTACCATGTAATGTAAAAGTGGGATAATACTCTATTATGAACTATTATGAACCTTAGCTAAAACCATAGGCAACTTGTAATCTGTCATGGTCACTACTGATTGTAATTTTTCTGCATGGCCCCTGGCAGTTGGGTTAGCCCCTTGAGTCGTGGATCTGCCCAAGGTTTCTTCCTAGATTAACTGAATATAAGGGAGTTTTTCCTTGCCCCTGTTGCTCTTGGGTGCTCCTTCTGTGAAGCACCACGAGACAATACTATTGTAAAAGGTGCTGTATAAATAAAACTGAATTGAATTGAATTGAATAAAGGTACAGTCCAGTAGATTTTACACATTTATCTCTAAGACAGGGTAGGTATCACAGAGCCTAATATGATTTTGTAAATAGCATGAAACTAAATGGACTAAGATCAATGATGATAGAGGCCTATTTCCATTTTGCTTTGCTTGCTTGAGTTCCAATTAAAATGGGCTTTTACCCCATCCACAATAGCTGCAGGCTTAATGCGTTTTGTTTCAAATTATGACGCACCCCGCTCTGTCTTGTCTTTGTAAATGTCATAGGGATCATTGGTCTGGTTCATTGTGAGTAGTGTACAGAGGCATTTTGCTCCATCCATTGATTCTGTGTCAGGGAAGTGGGTGATAAAGGTCCAGGTATCCAGACCAAACACATATTGAGGTGGTCATAAAAACGAGGCTACTCCAGTGCAGCAGAGCAGACACTTCTTTGTGACCCCATGGTTTATCTCTAACTGACTGAATAGAAGTAGAGACTTGAGCGAGGGCATAGGCCGAAACGTTGTTCCCCCTTGTGACCAGCACCTCGCCAGCTTTGGTGTGGGTCAGCTTTCCTTTACAAATTATTGCCAGGCCTAACTGATGTCTGATCTTGTCAAGTGTAAGTGTCACCAGAGTTATAAAAATTCAGTTTTATTCCCCATTGTGTAAACTGAATTGAACAGAACATATTAACACTGTAGCCTTGATTGGCACTCAAAACTATTTCTTAGCGCTTTAACTGAATACAAAAGAGATATATATTTTGTTAGATGTGCAAATGTTTGCAACAGAGCAGGTTTCTGCAAAAAAGTTGTTGGCTAAAATTGTGATGCAGTCGTGGCGATTGCAAACAGCATAACTATAAGAAGCGTAACAAGAGCCTCTCCTGAGCTTTAAGACTGTCAGGGAGGAGCGTCTCGCTCCATGAGTGCTAGAAGCGAGTGTTGAAACGTAGAAAGGGCTAGATCGGAAGATACATGTTGTCCAGCCATGTCTGCCTTCCTTATTGGAATTTTAACCATCTTATTGCCTCTCTTTCTGTTTTGTTTGTTTCTTGAGCCAAGGAAAAGGTGAGAATAGCCTGTTAGTTTCGCTGTACAAAAGTTAATACTGGCGAAATGTTTAAAGACAAAAGTACTTCTAGCCTGTACTGTACATGTATTTTTTTTTTCCTCTAGTCTCTCTGAAATGTAACTGAAAAGACTTCTATCTTATTAGACTCGTGTCTGAAGTCTCATGTTGATAATGAATCGTCAAAAAAGTTGGAATAAAGAAAGATGCATTAATTCACTGTTTTTTTTTTACTCACCTAAAAATTGTTTACCCTTCATTGTGTCAGTTAGGACGACATTAGCTCTTGAGTACAATGCAATTTAGTTACAATTCAGATTCTTCTATTTGTTTCAATTTCTTCAGGCGTCCTGGTGAGCCTCCGTTAGAAGCAGGCTGGATCCCGTTTCTTGGGGTGGCATTAGATTACGGCAGAAACCCACTGGCTTTTCTACGGGAGACACAGAAGAAGTGCGGGGATGCGTTTACATGTAAAATCGCTGGAAAGTATTTTACGTTTATAACGGATCCCTTTTCTATCCCGGTTGTTCTTCGACAAGGGAAAAACTTGGATTTTCAGAAGTTCGCCACTGGCGTCTCTCAGCGGGTAAGCTAATGCAATTTTGAAAACTTTACACAGAGCCGCCTTTAAGTTTGAATGAGCTGACCGTGAATAAACCTCAATAAACGCCGCACAGCTTTCCTTTTGTGCAGTTCTTTGCAAGTTAATTATTACCTTGAAAAAACGTCTTCTCTTTCCCCACTCAACTTTTACCTAATTAATGCCTTAGTTACGGGACAGTGGCCAACTGGAGCAATTAGTTATAGCAAACTGTAACGTGTTGACTAGGCTACAGAATGCGCACATACAACACAGTTCTTTGTAAATGACTCTCAATGTCCTCCTCAACCCTCCTTGAGCCCCCAAAGACTTAACTGTCAAAACAACCATTAAAAAAGTCAATTGATGCCAGTTAAGTCTTTGATGCTTCAGTGGTTAAAGGCTTAGGGTTAACATAAGGTGAGATACAGCCAGCAATACTGATACAATTACACAACCCCATAAATGTTATGATGTCAGTTTCTTAGGAAATGCTACAGTGTTTCCTTATTTAATTCTCCTTTCCCTTTATGACTCAGGTCTTTGGTCATGCTGATTTTATGGCGCCTGTGTATGTTGGCACCTACAGAGAAATCCATTCCCTATTTCATCAAACGCTTCAAGGGCCATCACTCACACAGTTGACTCAGAGCATGTTGAGTAATCTGCAGGCAGTGTTGGGACAGAATCTACCCACAGGTGCAGACTGGATGGAGGAGGGGCTCCAGAGTTTCTCTAATCGCATAATGTTTGAAGCGGGATTCCTAACTCTCTTTGGTCAAAAGGCAGACATACAGGGAAGAGGAGATAACAAAGATGCCCAGGCACATCCGTGCATGCAACAGGTGGCCTGTGACTTCTTAGTATTTGACCGTGCCTTTCCGGTGATGGCAGCGGGGCTACCCATCCACCTGTGTGTCCGTGCTTGGCTTGCACGTGAGGCCCTGACTGAGAAATTCTTCCATGCTCGGCTACAGCAGCATCACAGCATGTCCGCTCTCATCAAGCGCAGGATGGATGCTTTTGACCGCATGCAGCTGGATGAGCGTGGCAAGGCCCGTACCCATTTATGCATGCTGTGGGCTTCACAGGCCAACACTCTCCCCACGGCCTTCTGGAGCCTCTACCACATGCTCAGGTGCTATGATGTTTACGTTCACTGAAGTGCAACCTGTTTGTGTGTGACACTCAGGGCTATAGTCAAGGCTAAATGCATGTAAATGGAGTTTACCATCCCCTTACATTTCAGAAATAGAGTCCCACTACATCCTCCACATTTACTATTTAACAGCACTGATGCTGAAATATAAATATTGGGAAATAAGATATTACATTAAAATGACGTAACAACCCAACACTGGGCCCGTAAGAAAGATTATCAAGGCGGGCACCCTACGTGTGATGACAATGTCCACGAATACCATTAACAGGCCAGTAGGCTAATCGTACCACAATAAATGCAAAAAAATGGTGATGGCGCACAGTTTGGAAAACTAACGCTCTGTAGAGGCTCACCCCCAACACACACATTAATTGTTAATGCCTTAGAACTTCTGGACTTTTCATTCATCATTAACTACCATTATAAACCATAATTTAGCACAAAGACTATTGATAAGTGTTTTTTTTAACACAAATGCTTAAAAACACAAAGACGAAAAGTTTTCGATTTTTCTCCGCAATTGGGTGTGAAGACCAAAACAAATAACCAGTGACCGTAATAAAAATATCACTGTTCCTCTGTTAAGTTGTGTGAGAGACAGGCAGAGGGAAGAGTACTGCCTAATTAAATCCTGTTTTACTTGTTTATTGCACGTGTTAGGAGTTGTGTTGCAGGGTATTATTTTTGCACAATTATTGATGAGTCTATATTGCGGGAGATCCTGCAGTCTCTGATGTGCGGCCTGTGTACATGTAAGACAGAGCGGGGAAGAGACAAAGAACATTTTATCCTTCCATTTGAAAGAAGTCCAACTCTCTACAAAATAATCTCCAAGTAAATCTGTAGCATAATGTATAGCTAAGTATAAAGCACATGCGAACAGAATGTCGTAGTCATTATCCACCGATTCATGGATATACATACATGCAGTATAATGCCATGGGAACTTTGGGAAACCTGACTGCAAATGATTAACTCTAGGACAACAATGGCAAGAAACTGACTGTTACTCAAAGCTCTTGAACTTGGACAAAGGCGTAGTTGAAAGTGGAAATGAAAGCACAGACCTCCCCCTAAATTCAACACTTTGACTCATACCGCACCTCCAAGTGTGACAAAAAAAAAAAATAGGATTGTTTGACAGGATGTCAAACTAATTCCTAACAAATAACAAATTCCTTTTGACAAATAGCCGGACAAACCAAACAGACATAATTTCTGTCAGGGCCCGTGTGGCCGAGCAAGGCTTGAGGACCCAAAAGCAGACCCAGAGGCAAAAATGACAAAACAGCGCTGGTTTATTTAAATAACAAGGCAAGATGTAAACAGGATGAGGCAAAACCCCACAGTCAAAAACAGGCAAAATTCAGTTCACAAGAAAGCAAAACACAGGCAGAGGCACAAAGGGCTTAGGCAAAAACAGGCAGAGTTCACAATTCACAAGCGGGCAAAAACACTGGCAAGACTTGCATAGTAGGATTCAGGAATTTACATGAACTTGAACAGCACACCAACCTTCATCGCCAAAGACACAAGCCACAATCTCACAAAGAGCATTGTCCTGGGCCTGGTTTTAAAAGCTGTAGCTGATGAGGAGAGTGGCAGCAGGTGTGGACTGGCAGTGGTTGGAGATTGGTTGTCCAATCAGCCCGTTAGCCAGGAGGCGGAGCACCCCTGCCTGCCTGGTTGCAGGTTGGACAGGGCAAATTCATGGCTGGATTCTGACAATTTCTTAGAAGAAAAAATCAGCAGGAAGAAAGCCTTCATGATCTTAAAAACAGCAAATGTCAAATTTGTGGCAGAACCAACACAGCATGCCAGAGTTAAACTGTTGATGAGATTTTGTTGATGAGAGGTGGGAGTGGCAGTATCCTGTCAGCTCTAGCTAAAATTCAGTGGTTGTCAGCACATACCCAAGCCATGTTTGACCCCGTAATATCAGGTCCATTTTAAACCTAGTCCATCCACTACATTAAGGCCATGTACACATGTGGGTGGGTATTTTTACAAACGCACATTTGCTGTCCTCCGTTTTCTAAAAACTCTTGGGTCCACACACAACTGTTTTAAATATATTCACATCCACACAAAAACGCAGAATTTCGCGGTAACAGGCTTTTCAGTTGATCCATGCTGTCAATTGTCTGACAAACAAGGGCGTATATGTGACGTTTACGCATCAATTGTCGCAGTTAGTGACGTTTAAAAATGTAAAACTCCAGTTACTGATATCCACACTGAAACGCCAAACAGGAGTTTTTCCAAATCTTCACTTTGGTCGGAGTTTTTCAAATGCTCCGTTTTAAAGGAGATAATCCTGCGGTTATGTGTGGATGACAGGCCAAATCGTAGAAAAATATATTCGTTTTATCAGATACCCGGCTACGTGTGGACAAGGCCTTAGTGCACACTAAAAACCCCTAACCTACACTTTAGATGCAGTGCCCAGCACCAGTCTTACTGGATATGCTATGCTATGATGATGCCACTAAATAAACAACAAAAGAATTAGTCAACACCAACCAAAAAGTGCCTGTTCAGGCAGGTTAGAGAAACATGGACATGACATTCTCCTATGATGATTCAGAACCGCTTCTCACAAGATATGAGCAAGAGTGAAATGGTTTAGGAGGAGATGTTACCATACTTAGTGAAAATGTGAATGATGATGTCATTGAGAATGTTCTTGTATGTGGCTGAGTGTGTGTGCCTTGCAGTTCCCCTGCAGCTCTGTGTGCTGCACGTACAGAAGTGGACCGTGTGCTGGAACAGACAGGTGATCCCGAGCAGCCGATCAGCATCTCAAAGGAACAGCTAGACTCAATGTCTGTTTTAGGTAAAACCCTACATACCTCATGACACCTGCATAGAAGGGCAACTGAAGAAACATCAAGCTGAGATATGCAGGCAAATACTTTGTGTTTATTTGTGGCCACAGGATTTTGGTGTTTAATTGTATAAGGACATTTACTTAAATTCCAAATTGCTCTGTGAGCTGGAAAGGATTAGTGTACAAGATCTGTTAGACCATAACCTCAAGAAACCTTCAGTCAGGAATCACTCGTCAGATTTTTTGGACTTTGATGCGGTAGTATATTAAATAACTGGTTAAGGATAACTGAGGTTAAACCGAGATTGCATTTATCCTTTTTGGCAAGTTTGATTTAGTTTAGCCACCCTGAGCTTATTATGAGTAGCAAGAGACTCATGTTGGTTAAGGCATTCTCCATCATTGGGCATTGCTAGACACTTTGAGTAGGCTACAGTGAAAGTCACTTCCCGGACAGCATCCAAACATTTCAGAGGCATAAATATTTATCATTTCTTTTAAACAGGAAGCATCATAGAGGAAGCTCTGAGATTGTCCAGTGCCTCCATCATGATTCGCGTTGCCCAAGATGATTTCACCATCACTCTGGACTCGGGACAAACAGCTGCCATCCGAAAAGGAGATTATATTGCCGTGTACCCTCAGCTTATACATATGGACCCAGAAGTATATCCTAATCCTATGGTAGGCTATATATCTCACCTGCAGACATTCTTGTGCAAACTGCACATAAGTAGCCCATTTTATCACTATACCATTACATGTTTTATTTTTAATAATGTAAATGTAAAGACTCCTGCTTTGCCAGTGTGTTCTACTATTATGAATGGAGCTATTTTAAAAAGAAGTAGTAAAAGTTGGAGATATTTGCCAGATCTTACTAAATTCTGATTTTTTAGATCAAAAGACTTTTTACATTTTAAATTGGTTGATCATTCTCAACACATACAATGCTTTTTACACCGTGACATGGCTGAATGGCCTGACAGAAATTTCGACTGAACTACAATACCTTTTAGTCTGTAATATGTCCAACACACTTGAAGAAAAATGGAAAACATGTAGTACAACTCCTCTGTCATTGTGTTTCCATTGGATTCCAGTGGCAAGACGTAAAATTCAAATCTCTAAGTCTTGCCTAGAGGAGCTTGCCAAGGGCAACTTGCTTCACACAGCTATGTGTTATATGAGTTTAAATATTATGTATTATTAAAGATGCAATAGTTTCCAGTTTGTAGGAAGAATTGCAGACTGGTGGCAGACTCTGGAACTTCAGGAAACAGGTTTAATCGTTACAATGGCATGCGTCAAGGGAGACACAAGGGTTTCAGCCCAAAAGCATTCACCTAACTAGTCTAACTAAACAATGAAAGTGTTCTACTTAAATACACTTAACCAAGGGGAGTTGCATACAGTTAGCATACAGTTGAGGGAAGTACAATGGAAGGTGATTGGTTCTTTACCTGGCGCCACTCTGTCTAATGGCCCAAGGACACACCTATGGCAATTAGCATTGTTAAGTGGCCTCTATTGTACATATACACCAAGATTCAGAAATATTACTTATGGATTGTTCTGACAAATCATACACTTTGACACTCCTTGTACTGACCATAAAACTGATACCAAACATGAATACATTCACATTTCATAACATTCCAAATCTATCTGAGGTAAGCTGAGCTAAGGTCTTTGCCATGTAAATATGAACAAAAGGCTCTACCTAGCCACGGGGGTACCAGCAGTTAATTAACATTGATCACTGGGGGAGGATGATTCTTATTGTTTTTGCAAATGCATGGCGGCCCCTGGCTGTCTGAGGCAGAATATACTTCTAAAATTATTGCTATCAGAATCATCCAATATTACGGGGTGCCTAAGTGTGTGTGTGTGTGTGTGTGTGTGTGTGTGTTTTGTTTTAAAAAATGCAACATGTGCTTTTCAAAACGTTCAGGTGTTCAATGTATCTTTGTCCTAGCTTTCAGACCTCAAAAGTTTCAGTTTCCCCAGAACACTTAAGAACAACACTTAACTTGAAACACCTCAATAAACTATGTAATGTATCAAACATATATAATATCCTGCCCACAGTGAGTAGATGAATAGAGTACATGAGAGTATGAAGGCAAAGAATGCCCTAATTCACACAACTGGCTCTTACTGGAAAGGTCCTGAGTAAGGTTAATTGCACCTGCAGTTACAAAGGGATATCTCTTTCCTGCAGGAGTTCCAGTTTGATCGTTTCCTGGATGAAGCGGGCCAGCGGAAAAGCCATTTCTACAAGAATGGTCGCAAGCTTAAGTATTTCTTGTTGCCCTTTGGCTCCGGAGCAAGTGAGTGCCCTGGGAGGTTCTTTGCAGTATGTGAGATCAAGATGTTCCTAGCATTGGTGCTGTGGCACTACGACCTGGAGCTCCAACACTCAAATGCTGCACTGACCACAGACTGCACTCGTGCAGGGTTAGGCATCCTGCCACCCACACAAGACGTCATCCTCCGGTACAGAGTCAGGCCCAAGGCCAGCACGTCTAGCACGCGCAAAGAGGAGCAGCCAGGGGAAAGTGATAGTGGTGGGACAGTTGAGATGACAGAGTAGCACTAACAGGTAAATACAGAGAGAGGCACCTGGCCGAGAGGAAGGAGACATATGTGAGCACTGGACATTACCTTGTATATTGAGCAATAAGAAAGTGGGACAATGTGGAGAATAGTGGAAAATGGAAGATGAGGCAATGTCATCTTAAAGCAACTGATAGTTTTTTGTTGTATTTGCTGTATATTTTTTTCCTGTTACATTTGTTGCTGGCAGTCCTGTTATGGGGTTTTTGTTTTGTTCCTCTGCATAGACTGTATTTGGCACATTGCTAGAGTAATAACTAATGAGTCCACCAACCTGGTTTTGTCATTTTTATTATAGGCAACAGAAGTATTATGAGATCAATTCAGAAGTGTTTAAATGAGATATGTATAATTGTAATTTATCCCCCTTACCATACTTATTTTGTTGTTGAGCAGGTTTGCTTATTTGAGGGCCAACCAGAATTTGTGCAAAATATGAGGGTGCAGACAAATGCATTTCAGCATTTCATTTTTCAAAACCATCAGAATATCTTGATACTGAAAATCTTATACATAATACACATTTAGCAATAACACTGACGCCATGAGACTAATGTTACTTTCGAAGCTTTCATTTGTGTGTACTGTGTTCAACTATGGGAAAAGAAACATGAAGGCTTTGAAAATAAAATCATGTGGGCTACTTAATTTATGTGGACTGCATTTTGTTTGAAGAATGATTTCAGATGTTTATGTGTGGAAGGCGGCTGTGCATGTATGTGCATTAATTATATTGATCTCAACCCCCCCCCCAGGCTTTAGTATGCTCTAGCTAGCACATACATTACATTGGCAGTTTCGTATCGATAGAGGGCGCACTGTATGGCAAGCGAGCGCGCTCTGCATTTGACACCGCGTGCTCTACATCTGGGCTCTGACAACAAGGTCGCAGAGGTGCGCGGCCCGTCGCCACAGCAACAATTGGACCGGAATAGTGGATTGCACCAAATTCAGGATACAGTTACTTTTAGCCCCCAGAAGGACGTAGGCTACCAAAAGCGATTTACCACTCGAAAGGTAGGTTGGATGGGTGAGGTCCAAGAGCCTAGTTTGATAAGCAACATTAGATAACGCCAGATCATCTTAGATGATATTCTAGACTCGTCTATTATTCCTAGGCTTCAGAGTGACTGTGGCAGTTTAGGCTTAATGGGAAGGCCAATTTAGGATGTAGTTGATGTTTAGGCTACATGGAGTTAACCACATCAATGCACTTAGTGTCATCTTACCACGTCGAGTCTTTGAAATGCACAATTATTTAAATTGTGTGTTATTTCTTTTTCATTTGCATCTGTGATGCTCTGCCCCTCTTACTCTCCGGTTACAGCTGCAATGTTAAGGAACACAATGAGGCATGCGGCTTAGCTTACGTCAGAACTGCGGCTCTCACTAGCACATTTGTTACAATATCATATGGGTAGATAGGTTAGCTGTACTCGGCCTCGTAATATATGACATATGTAAGTATATGTTTATGTCTACATCTCTGGCCATATTGAATGAACGGTGTTGCTCATATCCTTCAGGTAATCGGAGCTGTCAGAAACCCGAGAACGATGTCATTGTATCCGTCACTTGAGGACATGAAGGTGGATAAATTCATGCAGGTCTGTGTTTTAACTGTGATATCAATAATGCACAACCCTGGCTTTCTTTCCTCTGCGCCAGTTATGTGGGGTTCTTATTTACTGTTTTGACGGTTTTGCAGGACATTGCGCAGGCGCAAAATACGGTCTCCGCGAGCCCCTCCAGAGCTTTACCAGAGCCAGGCTCCGCCCAGGAGGACAAGGCCATAGGGTTTGGGGACACAGCCCCTGGAGGTGTGTAGTTATGTAAAACGTCATTTTTTAATCTATAGTATGCTCAATTAATTCTGCTGCCTAATGCACTGCTTTCTGTGGTGTAAAGGTCTTTACCCAAGGTTGTATCCTGAGTTGAGTGAATTTATGGGCTTAAATCTGAGTGAAGATGCTTTGCAGCAGGTCCTCTCACTCCCTTTCTCAGACCAGTCTAGTGGGGTAAGAGTCCAAGGTGTGGTGCATGCTGTGTGTGTTTGTGTCAATGAAAGAGAGTGAGAGCATTTGCAGAAATGTATGGATCTACTCCATTTCGTAGGTTGTGAGTGTCATGTCAGCTGGTTCGTCCTGGGCGAGTGCTCCTATAACTGGGGGTGACATGGGTGTCCGTCGAGCAGAGATCCGACAGGGTGTGAGAGAAGTGGTCCTGTGCAAAGACAATGATGGCAAGATTGGCCTCCGTTTAAAAGCTATAGATAATGTAAGCTGCACCACCCCATACACACTGCTCATGAACACCTACACACAGTGATATCCCCCTATCACTCAGTCACACACAATCCTAATCAAAAAGCTCATGTAATGTTATGTTAGTGTTTCCTACAGAATTTTCAGAGACTATGGCACTGGGGGAGGGTGAAATATATTTACAAATACATGTTTATTTATACACATTAGTTTATTTATTTGTATGTCACATTTTTATATTTGCACTTGTATATTTATTAAAGTATGTATATATGAGACTGACTGAATATATGTGGTGGGCCGCCACAGTGTTGCCAATGTATGGGAACCAATGTATGTGTATGTATGTATATTACTCATTGAGTGTGTTTGTGTGCATATTTCAGGGTGTCTTTGTGCAGCTTGTGCAGGCCAACACACCAGCAGCTCTGGCTGGTTTGCGTTTTGGTGATCAGTTGCTGCAGATCAATGGCGAGTCCTGTGCGGGGTGGAATAGTGACAAAGCTCACAAAGCACTAAAGAATGCCAGTGCAGAGAGGATCACGCTTGCCGTTCGAGACAGGTAGGGACCTGAAAAGGCTCCTACTGTGCTCCCACTGACATGGACATGTCATTGGCACTCAAACACATATGAACATGGATACTCACAAATATACACATTGATCTAAACATGATGAACACACAAGACAATCATCTGTTCTGAAGTACAGTATGTTTATACGTCTGTGTGTCCCTGTTTGTATGTGTGTGTCCTTCTACAGGCCTCTGGAGCGCACACTCACCCTTCATAAGGACATGAATGGCCAACTAGGGTTTTTGTTTAAAAAGGGCCGCATCACTGCCATAGTAAAAGACAGCTCGGCTGCGAGAAACGGGCTCCTTACTGACCAACAGATTTGTGAGATCAATGGACAAAATGTCATTGGCCTTAAGGTCAGTGTCAATCTCTTTCTCTGTCTCTCTCTCTCTCATTCACTCTCTGTCTGAATATCAAGTTGTGAGTGTCTGTTGTCCACTGAATGTAATATCTCCACCACTGTCCTGTAGGACTCTCAGGTCTCTGACATCCTGAATTCATCTGGAGGCGTTGTCACGGTTACTGTGATGCCTTTAGTCATATTTGAGCACATGATGAAGAGGTATGTCATTGATAGGATTTTGAAAGAAAGAAAATGCTTACAGTGCTCTTCTTTTGAAGGTTCTCCTCATCTTTTCTTGGTCCTGTCTTTTCTTTCTTTACAGGATGTCCACCAGTATTGTGAAGTCTCTGATGGATCACTCTATCCCAGAGGTCTAATGGCGACTTTTGCTGTAAAGTGAAGCCATTACCTTGTAGATTCCACCAGATGGCACACTCACTCCCTCACATTCTATTTAGAAGATGTACAGGCACTTGTGTAGAGTTAAAGATGAAAATCCAAAAGAGAGTGAGCGGAAGAGTGGGAGAGCCGAGAGAGTGAAAGCGAGCACGACTACTGAAAGATCTTCCTCTAGACTTGGTTTAGTCTTTGTTTCTTTGTTCATTTATCTATGACACCATCTACTCCATCTGTTCTTATATGGTTTTGGCAATATTACTCAGGCTTCATAATAAATACATGGCCACATTTATTATGGATTAGGTTAGCCTGATGGAACCAGGTACAATAAATTCAGTCATGTTAGCTGAAAGTCAGACAAAGGAAGATATTGGCACATTGAAGCCATTTTAGAACTATGCAGGGAGAAATGACAAGTCCCAGAATATTACAGTTCATGACTTTTTAAAACCATGAAGTGTGTGAGTTATGTGTGAGCTTAAATTTGCTGTTTATTGCTATTTATTTTTTGCATCAGTTGTATGTATTTTGTAGTTGGGAATCTGTTGAATATGGTTTGTTATCTTCGTAATTCAAGGGAAGCACTTGATGTTAAAAAAATCGTATTGACTTTTTTCCCCGACAGTCCTTCAGAGTGCACCTAAAACATTCTGAAGTAGATGAAACGTTGTTTCCAAAGATATTTCAACAATTTTTTGTTTGTTTTGTAAATTTATTCAGAGCAGTTTCAATAAACAGTGGTTATCTGATGTGCACAAATGAGCTGAACATTAATTTGCCTTATCTTTAAACTTAGTTTTTATAATAGCATTGATATTGATACTTGATATTGTTGTGACACTGTTTGTACAGTAGTATATGCCTGCTGATGTGAGCAGATTTGGTGAGCAGGCAGGACTTTGGCAGGTTGATTGGCAGGACTTTGTCTGACCTCCTGTTTAGTATAACATTCCAGGTGTGTGACAGTATGTCCCCTCATCCTGGTTTACTGTCCCTAGTTGAACTAGCAACAATAACACTGTTATACAAACCATATTACAATCCACACAACACTGAGAGACATCAGCATCAGGCATGCAAACTGGTCAGGGGTGAAAAAGGTGAGAAGAGTGCATGAGCAGGGAATGTGGTATGGCGTACGAGCTTTGAGCTTACATTTTTACATTACATTTTTGCCATGTGAAACTAGCTTAACTGTTTTTACATGCATTTCCAATGGGGGGAGGGGCTTTTGACTATGAAAAGGCATGAGAAAAGAACAATCTGAGAACTTCAGAAAACTCCATAAAACAGTACAGATGTATAGTATCGCAGTCCCTCCCTGTGAAATACTCTAACACATTGTATGACATCCTAGAATCCATGCCTGAACTTGCCTTAATCCACAGCTTTTTGGATGATAGTGAGGCATAGCACCTCAGAAAAGTACCACCATTGTGACTGACAGTTCAGTTGTAAGAGACAATGCAGTTTACAATAGAGGTTATATAACCCAATATGTAGGCTTGTCTAGGCCAGGCTATATACTGTCATATAGCAACAGCTGTACTGAAACACCCATCAAAAAACAATATCAACTTCACTCCATAAAACATTCAAAGAACACAAATGCAACTATGGGACAGCACAGACACATTCATAGGCTGTGTGAGATTGTTAACAACTGTACAAACACAAAACAAGAAGCAATAGGCTATAACTTACAACAGATTACTGTAGCTTATTGCATAACTGCACTGTAGCCCATTCAAAGATTAACTGGTGTTACCAAGAGAGCTCTATGAAAAATAAAATTATGAATAATGAAAAAAAAACAAAAAACAAAGATGGAACAATCTTTCAAGAAACAACAAGGTTTCACAGCTGCGGAGCAGGTGACTCCGAAACGACGACTGTCGCCGAAAGGTGAGGAGCATTTTAAAGCCACTCTAAGGGACAATTTGCCACTACTTAAAGTATCCTGTTTATCAGGCAAATATGGTCAGAAGTACAGATAAACCACCAGCCAAGCATGCATTGCATGCGGTATGGTAACAAAACCAGACCCTCGTTCTACACTTTCGTTTTGTGCAGAGACATCCGTCTGGACATCCAGTAGTGAGATTCTATTGCACTGACTGATAGCATTCTAGCTCTGTTTTCACAACGCCTCCTTCTGTTCACTGATTGGACAGGTTAAAATGCCCTCAGAGACAACGAGCTCAATGGGATCAAATCCTGACTAGCACTGTAGGGAGATGATGATCAAGCGGAAGTGCTAGGAAGGCATAGCCAGGTTAGCATTACAGAGTTCTGGGTACACAGTAAAACCACCACACAAGTAAAAGAAAACCTTTCACAAGATGACAGTGACTATTACCAACAAACATCAGTTTGCATGTTCTTGCAGTGTTCAGATGGTTTTGTATGTACTATCCCAGGTCAGCAGTTTCACACTAAAACTCCTAGTCTATCTAAAAGTCCTTAGTGTTACAAATAATAATTATAATAATTATTATTATATATAATAATATTATATAATAATAATTAGTGCATGTTTCTCATGCCGTCTCTGTGGTGTATTGAGAGCCACGGTATCAAGGAAATATTGCAGGAAGCACGACATCCAAACAAGTGTGTATGCTAGAGGAAGCTGTATAAATAGAATGCCTGTGCACTAACCTGGACTGTGTCCAAAAAAACATAACATCACAGCTGCCCAATGTTGATTGTTCATTAACACTAACAGTTCCTCAGGAGCTCAAAGGATATTGCATGGTGAAGCGGTGATGGACTGCAATTCTGTGCCCAAGACCCACTATTTCCTCCAAATGAGAATGTCACTGCCAAGGACTACTGAAGTTCACCATTTAACCCGAAGTTAAAGGAAAAATCTGGAGTCGGTCAGTCTATATCCCTTTGAGTGCTTGTGAGCGCTATATAAATCCAGAGGAATATCTTCTGTTGTGTCAGGATGAGAAGGAGAGAGACCAGCTTCACCCAGTCTCACAGGCTTGTTCTGTTTCAGTGGGCGTTGAAACAGACTGACCAATTAGGCTAATTATAAAAAATATGTATAGACTAGGTCTACTTTAGTCGTGATATAATGCATGAGAACATTGTTTTCCTGCATTCAAATATATATATATTTTTTGTTGAAACCACGTAAAAAAAACAGTAGCCTTTCGGCAATAATATTAATATTCTGGCAAAATATTAAACATTTTCTCAGAGGTTAAATCCCCAATCCACAATATGCTAATAATAAATAGGCAGATAATACACCTTGCTTCCTCACTCACAATTTCAGTCCCCAGAATGTAGCAGGTTCCAGTGTGAAAAGGGCTAAAATCTCTTCATCCTACTTCCAATGCACATCTGCATGTTCTTCACAGCCTAACTTATATCAGGACATGTTTTCTGGTAGCATAGCCTATTCTGACCACTCTCATTCTGTCTAAAAGTGCGCAAAACCCACTATTTAGTCTCTAAATCGCCCCAAGTTTCTTGGGTAGAAAACAATGTAAAACAATGTAAAAAAAATGGTTAAAAATCAGTAAATGTAAAACAGATTAATAGCAAAAGAATTTTATGCTTCCATAAAATGTCACAAATGATATTAAGTGAACTTTAAATTTTATTTTTTGTGAAAATGTGCTCATCAAACTTTGTCCTATCTTTGAGTCAACTCCGTCAGTATTTTTTTAATCCTGAATAAATCAGGCATATTATGGAAACTGTATACCTGAGGGCCATTTATGCACTTTCTGCTTTTGGTGGATGCAAAAATAGCAGAGGTGGAATTGTAAAATTTCATTTTCTAAAATATTTTGAACAAACAATGTTAATGTGATTGCCATCACAGCTTTCATGTGGCAATATCATCATCTGATTATGAATCATTGAACTCAAGAATGCCTGCTAGCCTATGTGTGTTGTATGTTCATTGTTTGTCAAAATCGAAGTCAAAGTCAAAGTGTACTTTATTGTCAATTCACTATGTAACAGGCATTACACAGAGGACTGAAACTGCGTTTCACCAGACACCAAATGTGCAATTTAAACTAGAAACACACACACACACACACACACTCACGCAAAAAACACACAGCTACACTCATGGATATGAAGTGCACACAGACATCCACAATAAATAGACATAAGACATACGATATACAGGTAAACATATACGCTTCTAGCAAGAAGGAAGGAAAGTTTGAGGTAGCTCTTCTTGGTAGCTGGTGTAGATTGGAAAAAGTGAATGTGCAATTTGTAAGGTGCAATAAGTGAAGGAGCAATTAAGTAAAGTGCAGTGTGCAAGCACCATGGACCTCAGTGTGTGTGGGATTTGTTTATGGATGTCAGTAACATATTCATGGAATGTTCATGGAATCTTCTTCATTGTGTTGATTAGCCTGATGGCTTGTGGGAAGAAGCTGTTTCTCAGTCTATTTGTGTGGCACTGCATGCTGCGGTAGCGCTTTGGTAAGAGGGAGAACAGTTTGTGTGCTGGGTGGGTTGTGTCCTTGATGACTGTGTGTGTGTGCGCGCATTGTGTGTGTTTGTGTGTGTGTGTGTGTGTGTGTGTGTGTGTGTGTGTGTATGCGTGTATGTGTGCTTTATCTTTATAGCCATAGCCTAAATAGTGGGGGCTTGAACGCATTGGCATCATAAGATGTCTCGATGTATGTCTGATTTTTCTGAAAGGTAAAGAAACAGGCTACTCATAAGGGCAGTGGTTCTTAGGTGTGTGCGTTGGTATGCCAAAAAAGGCGTTTCCTGCAATTTCATGTGCATTTTACATGTGAAACATAACACAACCACAATTATAGGCTGTAGCCTATTATGGTAGGCCTACTTTGTTTAGATGATGTATGAACATGAACTGGAATCGTCTCTTTACTCAGGTCTCGCGAGGAGATAAACGTCCCATTGTGCCACGTTCCTTCATCGTGTGTATCGCGGGGAGTTTGAACAAGGAAGAGAGCCTTTACATCCGATTGGTCTTTACATTGGAAACCTCCACCCTCTAATACTTTCAGTAAATTTGATTGGACAACATCTGTGCCTGTCAAGTTTTCACAGTGGACTTTGCTAACATTCCAGCAAGATTTCTTCCTATATCTTATGGAGACAATTTTCTGACGAAGGATTCCCTGGAAACTAACAAAATCTCAAGCGCTAGATATTTTATAGGCGTATATTCCTCCCTGTACTGACAGCGATGGGCCAGAAGAAGAATTCGCGCAGTCAGTCAAAAAAAGGTAAGCATCTTCTGTCATCTTGCTCAGATTGATGTAGCGTCACATACGTTGCCTGTTTAACGTAAACTTACAGTGTGTCTTAGTAAGTTTGTGTTGTTGCACTTTAGGCTACATTGCAACAGTGAAAACCTTGGAACTTCAAATGTTGTTTTCAGTGTTAATGGAAAATAAGTGAAAAGAAAGACAGAAAGAAATGGGGTAACAACCTATCAGTCGGATGCATGCTATTCTACCCTAGCGTTATTATGATTTTGAAACCCACTTCAATCAACAAAGACTTGCACTGCAGGTCACTACTAAAGAATGCGTACTTTTGTCTCATTGCATCCTCACTGACAGCTAGCGTAACGTTAGTCTCCTGCTTTGAAAGTAATTCATTACATGCACCCTGTTAAGCTACTGAAGACATTATCATGAATAAAACATGGTGATAACAAGGTGGGCCTAAAACAAAGTTCGAATTGTAGCCAGTTAAAACGGTTTGCCTTTACGTCTTTGCAGTTTCATTTTGGCAAGGCAGCGCTTATCTGTGCCTACTCTCTCAGACACACACTCATAAGTTAAACTTGAAAGGAGAAGTCTTGACCCCACTGACCACCGGACGCCGCGGTCAGGTGATCGTTCGCCCGTAGACAGTGCAGAAGATGTTCTCTAACGTTCTGTGGCATTGACTGGTTTGACATGGTTTCGTTGTTCTGGTAAAACTCTTAAGTGGCTATGACAAATTCACAACACTGTTTCGCTTTTTCTAGAGTGCCTATTGTATCTTATTTAAGATGGTGAGACGGTTGCTATGAATTTGTTCTGTTAGTGCTCATCCAGTGTTGTACAAAGTTTGCCTACAGAATCTGTTCCCAGCCAAAACAGATGAACAGGGGGCTTTTGGTTTACAGCTAGTAGAATGATGATGTCACTGCACGGTTTATTCATGACACTGGTGTCCAGTATTACCCTGTCAGTAGACTAGTAATAAATACCACTGTTCAGCAAGTTAACTAAAAATACCAGCATAGACATAGACCAGGCCTATTCAGTTGATTTCATCTGTCTGTAGCATTGCTTTTTGGCATAATCCCAGTTGAATTCCAATTTTGAACCCTCAACATATTCTGATTCAGTTGGGGGCTCTCAAAAATCTTTTTGTCACATTCAGCTCCATTCCAGTGCTTCCAGGGAGATTTAAAATAATTCTTTACAAATACAAGTCACTCTCTAGAAATTCTACACATAGGCTACATGCATCACAAAGAGTTCGATCTTGTGTTTGTAAGGACATATTTATGATGGGGTGAATAGGTTTGGTTGCCTTGTAATTTAAAAAATACTAGGTTTTCAACAGATGATACTTATTATGTAGACTAGGCTTATTAACCTGCCATTTGAGACAGTGATATACACCTACATATTGCTGGTGTCAATCTGCTGGATTAGGTGTTTTTTTGTTTTGTTGAGAATGTGATCTATGTCTGTCCATTTTAGCATCAACCCAAATTGAGGTCTTTTGAGTGTAAATTTTAGAACAGCAGTATGTTGTAAATGCATAGAAACGCATAGAAACATTTTATGTATGTATTGCCCTTCAGCTGGAGTGGGTCCAGTGATTTCTTGATTGCAGTGTGCCTCTCTCAGAAGTGTCAAAGTAGCTGATAGGTGCTGAGGATGTTCCAGAGTGTTTGCCTTAAGCCAATCAGAAACTCAAGATCAGGGATTAGGTCACTACAGTCTCTGTCAGATTTGAAAGCTCTGATGGGTGGAGGGGTGGGGGAATGCTTGAGGTGATAAAGTCGATTTCTGGGTATCTGCAGCGATGAGCAGATGTTTTATGATGCGTTCAGCATAGAAGGCTTTTGTATCCTTCAAGTGAAGTCACTGAGAAGTACAATGTAGCCTATATCTTCACCTGATTCCTGCTATTTTTAACATCATCAAAAGTGTTCAGTTAAATGCAGCTGGACTTCTTTTTGGAGCTTGAAGATATTTCATCCAAAGAAGTCCAGTTGCATATAACTGAACTCTTTTTACTACTATGACCTGGATGAATGAGAATCTTCACAGAGATATTTTTAACATAATTTTGATTTTGGTGACTTATTGGTGACTATATTTTGATTTTGGTGACTATAGGCAAAAGTTTGGTGACTTGACTATGAATAGACAGTAGAGTTACTTTCCATGGACATAAATCATCGTCAATCTTGTCTCATGTGTTTGAGTGAGTGGATGACATGAGCATGGTTTCTAAGTATGTGAGATGGAGAACTAACAGCATTCAGAAATGTGTCCGTGGAGAAATGATTGAGTCTGTGTGTCTGTTGTGCGTGTGTATGCCTTGTGACATATGACAGTAAACTCTGTGTGTGTGTGTGTCAGACACTCCAGAGTGTCCTCTCCATATGAGGGCCAGTCCAGAGTGTGTGCTCATGGCTGCACTAAAAATACTTCTAGCTCTGTGTATCGGGTTCCAGCTGAGTTAGCGGGCAAACTCTGCCGAGTTGGAACAGAAGTCCTCACGATTTCCTTGTGCCGATCTCCAAACCTGTGGGAATGGCCGAAACCAACGCAGACGGAAACGCAATGGTGGAAGACACAGGTAGAGTGAGGACAGTATGAGAGAGGATGGTGTTTTAAACCAGGCACAGCCTTGTGTGTCTGTATTGGCATGTGTGTTTGCCCACATGCGGGTGAAACATTGGATGACCAAAACAAATCATATCAGGTTTAGAGACTGATAGGTTTTATTGTTTTGGCAAAGTTTCAGCTGATGATGTGAACGGCGTAAATTATGTGGATGTGCATGTTTGACTGCTGCTAATTAGGATGGGGGCACAGACACTTGCCCATCATGCTTGTATAAGCCTATCCCTAAACTTAACCCTAGGTTGGAGACCTTTAGACAATGGCTTGTGTAGTTTGAGCAGGGCACACAGCTGTTTTATACCCTCTTATCTCCCCTGTTCTCTATCCTGTTCTCTCTGTATTGCTTGCTCTATATTTGTAGAGATATAAATAGTCCATGTGGCAGAAAGCTTAGTGTGTGTCAGAAAGGAAGTTAATTCTGTATAAGGGATATAATTAATTTCGAAGAAGCTTCTGAAAATATTATGATTTTCAAATTGTAGTGAAATGCTTGGTCCACTGACTCCAACTGTGTGCGTCAGTGAAAAACTAAAAACAAAGAATGACGTGATTAATGTTGTGAATGAGACTGAAAACAAGTCCACAGCCAGTTTAGTGATTTGATGATTGTTACTGCAAGAATAGTTGGATTTTGGCTGTTTACACATTTGACATGTAGGCATATTCTGTAATCTGTTTGCTGTGTTCGGTAGGCCCTGTGTCATTGTTGTACAGACATGTCAGTCAGTGTGGGGATGTATGTTACACCAAAGCGACCTTGAGGGTGCCACTTCAGCCATATGATCCTCCTGTTATTTTTTAACCCTGTGTTCTTTACCCTCTACCCACAATGCAACTTGCCCATTCATTCTCAGGATACCTAGACACATTTGACATATTGTAATGGGCAATGGCAAGTGCTGAACAAAAGGGAGCTCTTAGCAGCCCTGTGCAGAAGAGAAACCAAATTTGTGGTCAGCAAAACAGGAAGCAGCAGTCAGGTCAGAGCTGACTGAGCCTCATGTCAGTCACTAAATGCAAACTCCAAGCTTTATTTTTAATTCTCACAAATGCCCTACACCAGAATAAGCAAGTCATTGAATTCATGCTGTGGATATACAACCGAAGCCTGTTCTCATTTTAGCCCTTTATGGTTGGGTTCTGTTGACAGTTACAGGCTTTTTTTGCAGTATGTCACATTGCTCGTATCTCCCTCATTCATGTTTCCTTCATACCTCCATTCTGTTTGCAAAAGAAGACTAGAAAGAAGTTGTTGACTGAACAGCAGCATTTGACTGCAGTCGTGTATCACGGAGCCAATGGCAGCTGTTAAAGCGGAATTGTAAAGTGTAATTGTAGAGGACGTGTAGTGTCTCAGTGGCTCATTGTCTTCTGACTGAGGTTTTGTCTGTCTGTGTGTCTCTCAGCAGAGTCTCCTGCTCCTCCGCCCGCAGCTGTTAGTAAGAATGGGAGAAAATCAGAGGGGAATTCCATCTTCAGCTGGATCTTTGTCTTGGCCCTTCTGGGAGCCTGGACAGCAGTCGGAGTGGTTTGGTTTGACTTTGTCGACTATGACACTGTCGTAGGTATGTCTCATTGCATGGTCTTCAGATCCTGCCTATTATACTAAATTGGCGTGAAGAAAATAGACAGTGTGCTTTTTTCAGAGCTCGTCTCACTTTCTAAAAAGGCACTGCAGCAGTGATGGTGTTGAGATTTTGAGGGATTTTCAGCTCTATATTTAGATGGTATTCAGGCAAGGAGACCCCATTCGTCAAAAAGCTTAAAATAACTTACTGGACTGCCTTACTTTAGTACCTGACACACATTGCTCATTAAACTACACCACCCAGCATTCATTACATAACACAACCCTGTATATAAAAAGAATGAGACTTCATCCAACTCACACACAACTATACCTCATCTCTTGTTCTTACGAGTGAGGAATATATGTTTTGTCTGTGATGTTCCACAGGTACACTTGTGCCTTATGATGTTGATGGAGATGGTCATGTCAGTTTGGAGGATGCCAAAGTGTTGCTTGGTTAGTAATATTTCTTTCTTTATTTCTGACTGTCTTTCTGTGTCTTTTCTATACCCTGTCCTTTGCCTTCATTCCCCACTCTTGGTCCATCACTCTATCTTTTTCACGAATACAGTGGCTGGGTTCTTCCAAGATCCTCTAGATGCACGCAGTTATAAACCAGGAACTCCCATCCTATTAATATGTATTCTATAACAGAAAAGACATCACAGAACGCATTTCATTACTTGTCACATGCTAACAGCTATGCTGCTTATCCTTAACATGTTGCTGCACATTGTTTGACCAAAGAGCTGCAAGGATACTCTCAGCAGTTCATCAGTCTGCCTCATGTTCTTTAGACTCATCCCTGTTGCTCTTTTGTGTGTATGTTTGCTCCTGTGTCCAGCATCATCCTCCTTCATTGCTTTTTCCTGTTTGTCTTTCTAATGTGTTGTCTTCCCATGGCTTCTCCTCTACTTGCTTCCTTGTCCTCTATTCTATTTCCCCCCTCTTACTTCTCCTGTATGCTTATAGGCTTGACCAAAGATGGCCCTTTTGGTGATGCTTTAGCAGAGGATGGCTTATTGCACAGCCTGTTTCTGTTACTCTCTGATGTAAACACTGATGCCCCCAAAGAGAAAGGAGAAGATGGAGGGAGAGTGGAGAAGAGAGGTGTGGGTATGTCAGGAGGGCAGAGGGGTTGGATGCTGATAGGCAAAGAAGAGATACTGGGATCTGAAGTGGTTGGGAACACAGGTGGTCTTTGCTTGCCCCACACCAGCATGTGTGGCTTTTGGAGAATCTCTGAATGCTGCTGTTTGGGCTGAAAACAGACATACAGATGACCTAGGGATGTACAGCCAACAACATGGGTGAAACTCCCCTGCGTGTACATTTAGCAGAGTTGGAAGATCACTTGCAGGGTTCCCATGGGTCAGGGAATTTGAAGGCAATTGTAGAATTTCAATACAGCCTGTTCCAGACAATTTTTTTTGTGGAAAAAGCCAGGGAATATCAGGGAATTTTGGTAATAGCATCTAGTTTTCCCAAAATGAGATCTATTTATTTCCATGCTTCCTTTTTTGTCTTTATCAAGTATTAACTTATCTCATGCTTTGCTTGGGATGTTGTGCTTTTTGAATCCAGGTGGTTTATTGTACAACTAGATGTCCCGCATAGTGGGGTGTAGTTATCCCCACCCGGAAACGAAACCCATTACAAGTTAAAACACAAGTGGATCTACATGCCCGCTGAGTTTAATTTGGCCTAGTGTTTCAGTGTGCGAGGAGGTATAGAATGGTCTCTTGGGGCGTATTGCTTAATAATAGTGAAGGTCTTGAAAATTTTGCGTTTTAGTCAGGGAAAGTCATGGAAAAGTCAGGGAATTTTAAGTTTGATTTACAGTTGGAACCCTGCATTTGGTGCACTCTCAGTCATAGCTGTAGTGTTGATGTAATTTTCTGTCTATGTCAGCAGAATTATCTATTCATCTCTTGGCCTGGTATATAGGCAAACAAGAACAATAACGATCAGTTCTTCCACATAGCAATTTTAAAGTGTCAATTTCAGTTCCAAGTCCACCGTCACAATAGAGCAAAAAACATTTTTTGCTGGCATTTTCAGGCAACTTCTATCATATTGCTATGTTGCTTTTGTTAAGCAAAACAGTCTTGACTAGAGTCTGTATCTAAGCTCACTGTATCTAGAGTGAAACATGAGGCAACAGAGTGACACAACATTTTTTGCTAGTCTGTGCTTTAGATATTAGGAGGGATCTCTGATGTCATTCAGCTCAGTGAGCTGTCTAGATTTGCAAGTATGATGCGGTCTACATATATCTATGAGGTCTACATACTCAGAGTTCGTTAACAGCTTTACAAACTCGGACAGGTAATTATTTATCTACATCTGAGAGATGAACCACAACTTTCCCTGAGATGTTGTTTATAAAAAAACTGCACTGAATAGGCTATTTCACTGTGAAAATGCTTCCTAGTCTACACCCTCTGTTTGGTTTGTTGTGATATTGTATCCTTGTGGCGATAAAAAGGTTATTATGTTCTGACTTGGAACAATACATATATACAACCCATTTGAACTTTCATTATTTGAGATCAGTTTTCTTGGGTGGGAAAAATGCTCTGACGTAGAATAGCAACCTGCAACCTCTACCACATTTTGCTTTTTGATACAGGACTTCAGTGCTGTACTTCATCTTCTTTTCTTATTGTTAATTGTTTTTTCTTTTTAACTGAAAATGGCAGACAAGAAAAAGACAATCAATGTGGCAATTCCCAAAAAAGAAAAGACAGTGAGGCTGAAAGGTATTTTTGTATTTTGTCTGTCAAGCTTCACCTAATTTGAAATAATTTTTGTTTGATGTGCTTTATTGTTGCATGGGACTGCAAAAAAACTTACTGCTTACTGTGCTGCTCTCCATACTCAGTAGAGGAAGTTGGTCATATCATAATTGGCCGTTAACATGATGGAATGGATAGTCAACCTACCTTCACCTTGTTACTTTGAGTGTCTGGGATCAGACTGATATGGTGCCGTTGCATTGTAACAGTGATGTAATTCTAAGGGCAAGGTGGCTTGTTAGGGCTTATGAACAGAAGTTGGCTAATTCAGTACGTCAACAAGTTCAGTGCACACAGCTCTTAATGAACAGAAAGGTGTTGACAAGTCTTTTGCTTACACATTATGGTTTGGCTTTTGTGTGTGTGTATTCATGTGTGAGCGTGTGTGGGTATGTGTGTGTATGCATGCATACTATTTTTCCTCTACATTTAAATTTCAGTTCACCTTTTTATGTTTCTTATATATTCTGCCTCTCTTTACAAAATAGCATCATCTGACAAAGTTGTAGGGGCCCCAGTTCTTAAGAAGAAATCAAAACTGAAAGGTACTCTCACCCGCTCTCTGTCCTTGCAGCCACTGCATTTATTTCAGTTTGAGTATACCCCAGGATGTATCCTTTGGGGGAAAAACTAGCATGTGTGGCCAGCTTATTTCTCATCAGATATGGGTGGAATGAACCTAAATATATTCTGACAGATTCACTATTATTTTTTCCATATTAAGAAGATATAGCTGTGGATACTAAAGAGGTGGTCGACTCTGAAGGTATTATTTCCCAGTCTTGCCTTGATTTTGCCTTGATTTTATTCTCTATAATAAAACCTTCTGAATGCATGTCCATTTCAGGAAGAAATACATATCTGATATACCGCCCTCACATTGTTTGCTGTTGTTTTTGGTCTTTGTTGCTGTGAAAGTCTTCATTCGAATGATCCAAAACCTTCCTTGAGTTCAAACAGACTTCAGTATTACCAGCGTAAATGAGCTGATATAATTGTCATTTTCTGAAACACGTACAGAATGGCCCTTTCTGGTAATGTGGTCTGGTTGAATTTGACTTTAACCTGTGTTTTGTTGATGTTGCTGTCGTTGTTGAGTGTCCCATTATGTACTGCAAGCTGTCCATCAGTTAGCTGTTAGTGAAGCTCAGTTTTGAGCTGTCTTTGGACTCTGACTATTACAGACTCTTGCTGTAAAACATTTATCAGTCATGCACTTATTGTAAAGCTGGGTGATTTGAGTGAAGTGTGGAAGAGAATGCAAATGATCTCAATTGTCTAAATGATGCATTGACTTGTTGTACTTTTCCGGGGCATCTATAGAATAACTCATTGGCCAAGCACTATTCTATTTTATTATCTTATCCTGTTTACCTCAGAAATGAGTGATGAATGAATAGTACACAGGCTAAACCAAGAGGTGTAAGATGACTAAACTGTTGACCTGGATGTTTCCTCCAAATGAGGACCAGCAACTGCATACAGTATCTTTGCCAAAAAGTTTTCTTTCCATGCCTTCCTAACTGTAAATTGGATTTGCAGGCTGATACTGAAGTAGCATTAATGAGCATTTTTCATTCCTCACAGATGAAAATCTGAGTTTGCAGGCTGACCAAACAAAAGGTAGTAGATGTATTGGGTGTGATGGATGCATTGTTAATCTGCATGGTTTTGTAAGAGAATTGTGTTGATGAGTGTTAATAAGGAACCCTCATGTTTTTGAGTTGAATTAAGTTGGATGTTTGGCTTCTAGCATGAAGGTCGTGTGTCTAACCAAACATATTGTGATAGTGGTGATGATAGTGGTGATGGATAGAAGCATGGTCCCAATTGAGTACTTTGCCCTAAGGAATTCCCTCCTCTGATATTGGCAACTTATATGACAGTTGTGTTTTGAGTTAGCCTCTGGTTGGTAGTGCTTTTTGCATTGAGCTTTTGGAAGTGTGAAGTGAGGCAGTCTCACGTCTGATTTTCTTTTTAGCTTCAGCTATTTTGTGTGGGAGCATGTCTGTTTTATCAAATTGATAGTTGTGAAATCAGTGTCTCCTTGTTCTCAGAACGCTTGACCAAAAATCTTGGACGTAAACTAAAGGCAGCACTCAAGGAACAGCTGAGGATAATTCATGAGAAGATAGAAGCAAAAAAGATTGCTAAGATGGCACTGGCTGAAGTGCGGACAATATTGGCCCAAGAGGAAGAGGAAAGGCTGGCGGTTCGAGCCCTTGAGTTAAAGAGACAGGAAGCTGCTCAGAGAGAAAAGGAAGAGGCAGAAGCCAAGCTTCTAGAAGAGAAGAAGGAAAAAGAGGAACAAGAGAAGGAAGCAAAAAGAAAAGAAGAGATGAGAATGAAAGAGGAAGCAGAGAAGAAGGCAGAAAGGGAAAAGATTGCTAAGGAAGAAAAAGAAAGAGAGAGGGCTGAGAAGGAGAAGGAAAGACTAGTAAAAGAAAAGGCTGAGAATGAGAGGTTAGCTAAAGAAAAAGAAGAAAAGGAAAGAGTGGAAAAAGAAAGGCTGGCTAAAGAAAAAGCAGAAAAAGAAAAACTAGCTAAGGAGCAAGCAGAGAAAGAAAGGCTAGCTAAGGAGAAAGAAAGGCTGGCTGAAGAAAAAGCAGAAAAAGAAAAACTAGCTAAGGAGCAAGCAGAGAAAGAAAGGCTAGCTAAGGAGAAAGCTGAGAAGGAGAGACTCGCAAAAGAACAGGCTGAGAAAGAAAGGTTGGCCAAGGAGAAGGCAGAAAAAGAGAGGCTAGCTAAGGAGAAAGCTGAGAAAGAGAGACTTGTAAAAGAACAGGCTGAAAAAGAAAAGTTGGCCAAGGAGAAGGCAGAAAAAGAGAGGCTAGCAAAGGAACAAGCGGAAAAAGAAAGGCAGGCTAAAGAAAAGGCAGAGAAGGAGAAATTAGCAAAAGAACAAGCAGAGAAGGAGAGGCTAGCCAAAGAGAAAGCAGTGCAGGAGAAGCTAGCAAAAGAACAAGCAGAGAAGCAGAAGCTAGCAAAAGAGCTAGCAGAGAAGGAGAGGCTAGCAAAAGAACAAGCAGAGAAGGAGAGGCTAGCAAAAGAGAGGGCAGAGAAAGAGAAGCTAGCAAAAGAACAAGCAGAGAGTGAGAAGCTAGCAAAAGAGCAAGCAGAGAAGGAGAGGCTAGCAAAAGAGAAGGCAGAGAAGGAGAGGCTAGCAAAAGAACAAGCAGAGAGGGAGAAGCTAGCAAAAGAACAAGCAGAGAAGGAGAGGCTAGCAAAAGAGAAGGCAGAAAAGGAGAGGCTAGCAAAAGAGAAGGCAGAGAAGGAGAAGCTAGCAAAAGAACAAGCAGAGAAAGAAAGGCTGGCCAAAGAGAAAGCAGAGAAAGAGAGATTAGCTAAAGAACAAGCAGAGAAAGAAAGGCTAGCCAAAGAAAAAACAGAGAAAGAACGACTTGCAAAGGAGCAAGCAGAGAAACAGAGGCTAGCCAAGGAGAAAGCAGAAAAAGAGCGACTTGCAAAAGAGCAAGCAGAGAAAGAGAGACTGGCTAAGGAGAAAGCTGAGAAGGAGCGGCTAGCTAAAGAGCAAACGGAGAAAGAAAGGCTAGCCAAAGAAAAGGCAGAAAAAGAGAGGCTAGCAAAAGAACAAGCAGAGAAAGAGAGGTTGGCTAAAGAGGAAGCCGAGAAAGGACGACTTGCAAAGGAGCAGGCAGAGAAAGAAAGGCTAGCTAAGGAGAAAGCCGAGAAGGAAAGACTAGCAAAAGAGCAAGCAGAGAACGAGCGACTTGCTAAGGAGAAGACGGAGAAAGAAAGGCTAGCCAAGGAGAAGGCAGCAAAGGAAAAACAAGATGAGGTGATGGCAAAAGAGAGACATGAGAAAGAAAAGGCAGACAAAGACAAGGCAGAGATAAACACAAAAGAAAAGAAAGGAAAAGAGAAACCAGAAAAAGAAAAGGTTGACACAGAAAAGGAGAAGAAAACCAAACAGGACAAGAACAAGAAGAATAATGAAGGAGGTGGGAACAGGGAAAAGAGTGCCAAGGAAGACAGGATTTCTGTACGGGATCTTCTCAAGTCATCCAAGAAGTCTGGAAACAAAAAATAGCCAAGCACCTGGGAAAACTGTCAGACTTTCAGTTTGAAAGTAAAAGCAGACTCAAGTCAAAGTGAGCACTGAATTGGGCCAAGGGTCATATTTTTGGACTTGGCAATGGCATAGTCCCTTTGTGACTCCTCAGAAGTTCTTTTCTCTGGGAAGGTTTTTACGCTGGTAGTAAATTCAGTAGGCTACCAACTGAAAGTAAAGCTTTACCTTCTCTGTTCTTTTCTTTACCCCTCAGTGAAAGTACCCTGTTGAAATGTTTCTCATGTAGCCTAACATTCTATATTGACACCCTCAGTGCCTAGGTTACTACAACTTGGTGTTATGAACCCAACAACTTTGAAAATTGTCAAATTGCAAGTATATATTTATGTTGTGGTATGACACTTGTGAACATACATTTACCCTATGTCTTGACATTCATGAGTAACTGAATATTGAGGGTGTGGTGTGGTGTGGGGTTTGTGGTGTAGCCCTGTGGTGCATCTGGTTAGGCTTAAAGCACCTATGCTTTGAACAGACTAGGTGCCCATGGGGACAAGGTTCAAATCTGGCCTGTGGTCATTCCCCACCACCTTCCTTCTCTCCTACTTGCTTCCTGTCTATCTTCACAGCCCTGGCAAGTTTAGGAATAAGGGTGGGAATCAAAAATTAAGAAGAACCTAGTATCAAATGCTTCAGTTTCTCTTATCAATGCATGGGACTTTATGAATACAGAAGTGAAATAGATAACACAGTTCTACATGGTTTTACTCATTCTAGTAAACTGCTATGGTCACCTTGTTAGTATAGACCTATATGTGCTGACAACCTGTGTAGAATACCTTCTAGTAAAGAATTGATAAGAGAATTGATAAAGAATTTGACCGATTATCAGAAGGAACAATGGCAATCCGATCAATTCCCACCCCTAATTAGGAAGCTTAAACTCATCAGTTGTTTAATTAGTAGAAACTAATAAGTAGTTTGTACATTGTGAAGAAGTTAGCATGTGTCTTTCCTGTTGATGGCTACCTGGCTAACTGGAATTGAATAAGAGTATTTGCTGTTGCATAGCACAAATCAGCTGAGTATTTTCCCCAGTTACCTGAGATGTATTACTAAGGTTCAATAAAAAAGTTTGATTAGCATTTAACTAGAGATATTACTGGTTATTTATCTTATGGAATAGTAATAGTTTTTTGTTCCTTGCAAACAAAAAGGCTGTGTTTTGTAGAAAATATTCTGGTGCCTAATTACTCTTTTTTTTTATACTGCAATGTTGTACAACTTGCTATATGTTAGTCAGTGGTAATATAATTGTTTTCCTAATGATCAAAATATGCCCAAGAAGATATGTGAAAATATGATATTTTCCTTCCTTTTTATTGGTTTTCTTTAATATTGGTAATTGAAAACTTAATTGATGTTGGGCACTTGTGTATCCAGATGTCTTGATTCTTAAGAATTTCTTTTGTAATAATGAAAGAACATTTGCATGAAGGATAGGCATGTGTTAAGAGTGTTCGTGTTGATATGATTGTTATAATGTAAAGTAAGGAAACATGCCCCATTAATTACTTGAAACTGTATGGAAATAAGATGCGTTAATGAAAGTATTCAGGTACGGTGAAGCGGGAATACAACATTTTGGATATCCCTCAGATTTTGTACCTTAATGATTGTATGAGGTATTATTGTAATTATTTTGATTATTTTTCGATATGTTGACCGTGTTATACTTTATGGGACTGGTAACACTGGCAGGTCTACTTCAGATTGCATAACTGCTCAGGAAGGTACGTACTGCAGTGTGCTGTTGATGTTAGGAGTCTGACTTAGTGTAGCAAAGTTATTCTTGGTGACAGATTAGCCTAGAATGCGTCGTGTTTCAGTGAATGTGATGTTGCTTCTCACCCTTTCTGAATCGTCACCATAATAAAACTGCAGAAATTGCACTGAATAGTTTTGTAATGATTAACTTTTTACTGAGATACGCATAATAATTTTTGAAATAGTCCATTTGTGTCTCTGCAATTTCTTTCCTCTAAAGTCTCTGTGTCCATCTTTCCCTCCCATGGCTTATATTCATTCACTCTCTACCTGAACCCCCTCTGTTTGTGTTCTTGTGTTTAAGATCTCTGACAATAAATCAGTGTTTAACATTGTAAGTTTGTTTTCTTTGCTGTCAGTTACACAGAACTCATAATATGCATCACCCATAAACAGGTTTGAAAGAGAAGCCAGTTGTCAGAGAAGCCCCCCAACATACGCTAGAAACAGGTAATGTATGGAAATGATCCCCATATCAGTCATTGTTTTGAGTGAGGCTCATAGATGCACCAGTTTCACCATACATTTAGCCTACTAGCACAGAAGAAGACAGACCAAAAGAGAGTAAGTATGCTTTTAGCAGCTGGAGATTTGGGCTTAAACTGAGCTAGGTTTGTGTTAGTGATAATAGATGCATCATGTCTAGCAATTAGCATGTTGTGTAGGTTCAGTCTTTGAGGTATGTAAGTATGTAAGTACCTCAAAGACTGAACCAAAAGCATTCCATCCTGCACAGCAACTCAGGAGAGCTACATAAAGCTATGGGATGCAGACATTAATATACAAGTACATAACCAAATCCACAGTTGAATACAGATTCATCTCATTTATCATTTAGATAAATCAGATGAGGAGGACGTTGGGTCTAATTTAAAAATGGAAGTAGAACAAGCTGGGGCAGAAATTGATGTTCATACTGCATCATTGGATCAAGGTAGGCTATGAAATAAACATTTAACAATTAATCATTCCACTTAAGTATATTGTATGGTTGCTACCTGTGTGTGTGTGTGTGTTAAGTATTTGTGTTGTATGTTACACACCTGTGCGTGTTTATTGCAAACTTTTATGTGTTTCTGATAGATTCACTCAACATAGACCATGATTCAACTGGTAATAAACTCACAGCAGCACACACCAAGACCAAGATATCAGTTATTTTCACGACTATGCAGCTGACAGATTGTTCATTTTACTTGTATTTGTTCATTTTGTTATATAGCTGCTCCTGGCTCCTCTCATTTGGAGCAGGAATTTACACCATTTGGTATGCAGACATTTTCCTAACAACTACTACTATATATATATTTTTTTTTTTCATGTGACTTCCTTTACCTTTTTAGGCCTTGTCTGTGGTCCAGGGATGATGACTAGATTTTGATTGTCTCCCTACAGATCCTACAGGGACCAATTTTGATAGTTTAGTCAAAGGTTAGTACCTAGTATCCATGAAAGTAAGGCTCTGTAGAAGGGAGTCCTTCCACGCATTGTTGTATTTCCAATAAACAAGACATGATTTCTCTCTTTCTATGCTCTTATACTTTAGAAGATAACCTGGACACCATTGACACCACTGGAGGTAGATAGAGAAAATATTTTTCTCTAGACAGTCACCCATGTGAATGTGTAATAACCTGATTCTAAACACTACATGTTCCTGTTTCCTATATGCCTGGTGTTTGTAATAGACAGTTAAATAGTGGCTTTTATAAAGACATTTTTTACATTCAGTTCGGACATTTTGAAGTGTTCAGTGCAGCTCTTGTGTTTTCACAGAGCTGGTGGTAGAAACCCCCCCAGAGGAGACAGCAGGTGAGTGCTGGTGGATTAGATGTCTCAGTTTGGGTGTGGCTGATGGTATTTAGAACAGTGGCTATTTTATTGCTCTCCCCCTTTGTGAGGGAGGACTGGCTTTGTGCCCAGAGGTTGTTTCACCATTTGTTCTGTTGCCATGTAGGACAGAGTGATACAACAGTGCTCTACAGTGATCAGTTTGCCAGTCAGCAAACCCAGGAAGCAGGTCTGCATGACAACAGATAAGGATTCCCACTCACACACTAATGCACACAATACAAGATCCCCTATGGGAGTACCAAGCAATGTGAAGCTAGCTGGTGTAGCAATATTAGCTACATATTAAATCAGTTAACTGCATCAGTAGACAACTAGAAATAAACTGATGTTACACAGAATCCTTAAGAAACTGTAGACTATACAACTTTGAAAAAGAAGTTAAAAAAAGAAATTTGACATTTGTCTTTACCAGTGAATTTCAATTAGTTAAGCACCCAGTGTACAAGTATTTGGTATTGATAGTAATTTCAGTAGAACAGGAGACCAAGTCAGGAACAGTTTTATTTAGAGTGATGCACATCAAGGGAGACACATGCTACACATAAAGATCCACCAGCCGCTCCAACTAGACAAAGAAATAGCCTGACTATGTGCACAGTTCCAGGTTAAAGGCAGGTGGTGTTCCCAGTTGGTGTGGCCCACACTGATTAGTGCCATGACCATGATTAGTGCCAGCATGGTACGCTAGGGCAGACGCTATATGCAGGGCCACTGCATATGACTGAAAATAATAGAACAAGCATTCTGAGCATCCTCTCAGTTTGAAGCAAGACATTTTTAACATTCCTTTTCATACTGATCTCACTGCCAACAGAGCCACAAGCTCCTGAATCTGATCAAAACATGGAGAACACTCGGGACACCCAAAACCTTGAACCACCAGCGGGGTCCACTGCTGAGGCCACCCAAGACTCTCCAGGAGCACCACCAGAGGCTGCATCACAGTCTGAACCGCAGTCCGAGGCACCTAAAGAGAACACTCAGTCCAGCCCCACTGAGGAGTCTCCCACGGAGGCTTCAGGTATGATCCTGCTGAACTCACAACACCAGATGTCCTCCATCAAATTTGCTTTTCTTTCACAGACTGTCAGTTGAGTATTGTTTTATTTTAACGTTAATAAAATTTTCAACAGGTAAAAAGAAGAAGCCCAAGATGCTCAACAAATTTGACAAAACAATTAAATCTGAAATAGACGCAGCAGAAAAATTACGCAAAAAGGTATAAATACGGCAGTAGCCACTTTGTGTTGTGTTGCCATGATAAAGCCATAGAGGACTCAGCATTGCACTAAAAACATTATTATTACTATGCTATTATTATTACACTACTTCTCTTCCAGATAAATACTTCTAATAAGTAATAGACACTTTCACTGTCTACTTGTGGGCCCCACTACCTTGTGTATTTCTCTGGGGGTTAACATTGGTTGTGTGGGTATGTGTTTGTTTGTTTGTTTTCTCTGTCTTTCTGACTGTTTAGGGCAAAGTAGAGGAAGCATTAAGAGCTTTTGAAGGTCTTGTGCAAAAATACCCTCACAGTCCCAGGAGTCGGTATGGGAAAGCACAGGTAAAACTAACTCTCTGCACCAGCTGCAAATCTTATTGTCTACTTAAACCAATGGGCCCTTTATTTGTAGTGGTTGTGTCAGTCATGTGACATGGTGTGTGTGTGTGTGTGGTGTGTGTGTGTGTGTGTGTGTGTGTGTGTGTGTGTGTGTGGTGTGTGTGTGTGTGTGTGCATAGTCAGAGGATGACCTAGCTGAAAAGTTGCGCAGTAATGACATGCTGCTGAAGGCGGTGAACTCCTACAGAGAGGCTGCAGAACTCCCAGATGCCCCTGCGGCACTCATTAAAGCTGCGCTCAAAAGAAGGGCAGACAGACAACAGTTCCTGGGTGGGCACATATGCAGATGCACACTCACTCTCACACACATATACACACATACATACATACATACATACATACACTCACACACTCACACACATACACACACACACACACACACACACACATATACACACACACACACTCACTCTCTGCCCATTCCACTTGTGTGTCTATAGGCAGGATGCGTGGCTCCTTGGCCACCCTCCAGTTACTTGTCCAAACCTTCCCAGAAGACATTGCTCTCCAAAATGACCTGGGAGTGGCCCATTTGCTCGTCGGTGATAATAAGGCAGCCAAAAAAGTTTATGAAGAGGTGAGAAAAATTAAGCTGCAGAGAGTCTGAGACCAGAGTGTGAGTATAATAGAACATTCATGAGCAACTAGAAAATGGAGGTGAGAAAAATTAAGCTGGTAATCTGGAACAGGTCTATACATGCAATCATGATCTACACCAAAGCAACCATAGCCCATGACCACAATTCAATTCAATTCAATTCAGTTCAATTACCTATATTTATACAGCGCTTTTTACAATATTATTGTCTCATGGCGCTTTACAGCAAGGAGCACCCAAGAGCAACAGGGGCAAAGAAAAACTCCCTTATGTTAGTAAGTCTTGGAAGAAATCTTGGGCAGATCCACGACTCAAGGGGCTAACCCAACTGCCAGGGGTCATGCAGGAAAAGTACAATCAGTAGTAACCATGATGGACTACAGGCTGTCCATGGTTTTAGCTAAGCATCATAATAGTTCCATATTGTCCCATAACATTACATGGTAGTCAATCCATAGATGGTTATCAAGAATTATGGCTGGACAGTGTAGTAGCAGCCAGACATAGTGTTAAAGACAAGGAGTAAGATGGTTCATGGGGGTAACAATAAGGGTCCATTTTGACAGTGCCATTGTGAGGATCACAAGGCCTCAGAAAAGGAGAGTCGGTCCTGGCTTGGGTGTCTAGGAAGGGCCTCTAGGATGGAGAGTCGGTCCAGGCATGGGTGTCTAGGAAGGGCCTCTAGGATGGAGAGTCCACTTAGGAGGGGAAGGTGACAGGAGTCTGCCAGAAGGAGGCAGGGATGACACTTAGCGGAGATGATTGAAAGCAAATGAGTTAGGCCAGGCTCACACATCAGTACTCATATGTGTCATTTGTGCATACATATTTGTATATAAATAAAAATATAAGGAAGAGAGAGAGAGAGATTGTATGGTATGACACATGAAAGGTTTGTGGCGGCACTAGACTATAGCAGCATAACTAAGGTATGGTGCATGGCAACCCAGCACTACTGCAGGGATGGTCAGTGGCCACCATGCCTCACAACTGGGGGCAACAGCAGAGGCAGTCCCTCCCAAAAGACCCATGAGGAGTGATGATTTACCATGCACCATCCTTAACTATGGGACCGGTAAAGAGGAAGGTTTTAAGTCTAGACTTAAAGGTATTAAAGGCTCTTCCTCCCATCGTAGATTTTGATATTCTTGGGATTACAAGAAGACCAGCATTCTGGGATCTTAGCGTTCTAGGAGGGTGGTAAGGGACAAGTAAGTCTTTAATATATGTTGGAGAATGGCCATTGAGGGCTTTGTAGGTTAGGTGGAGTATTGTAAAATCTATTTTGTATTAGCTGTAGGTTTCTGATACAGGTATTACTAGACCCAGAGAACAGAGCATTGCAATAATCAAGCCTGGAGGTAATAAATGCATGTATTCATTTTTCAGCATCCTCAAAGGATAAGCTTAGTGATATTTTGTAGGTGGAAAAAAGATGTTTTTGATATATCTAAGTGTAGAGAGAGAGGGAAAGTGACCATAGTCCCTTGAGCTCATATAGTGGTAATGATAAGGCAGTTATGATAATAAATACAGTCAGGATGTAGCTCCTATTTCTTCTGTTTTTACCGTTTTTTTTAATTCTCCAAGTCTGCACTTACATTTTCTTATTTCCAGGTTTTGGCCAAGGCACCAGATGATGGCTTTGCAAAAGTGCATTATGGCTTCATCCTCAAATCCGAGAACAAGATAGCAGAGAGCATCCCTTATCTGAGGGTATGAAATGGGCTATTCACATGCACAATACTTTCTAAGCGATCCATTCACAGTGTAGATCTCACCAGATTTCATTTTGGCCATGTGTGTGGACATGTTCCCATTGGCTCACAGGAAGGTCTGGAGACGGGGGCACCTGGGACTGATGATGGGAGGTTCTACTTCCACCTAGGAGATGCTCTGCAGAGAGTCGGAGACCAGAGTGTGAGTATAATAGAACATTTATGAGCAACTAGAAAGTGGGAGAAGTCCGACTTCAAGGTGAGAACTTCACTCCTGAATGTCAGTTGAATTAGGAATATCTCACTTGTGAGTGGGACCACTTTAAAAGCTCACAACACATCATTCTGATGTCATTCCACATGGTGTAAGATACAAAATGAACTTGTTCCACATGCAAATGTAATTATTTTATTGTTTATTTGTATTGTGTGCATACAGAATTTCACTGGGATGTGTATTGTGTGTGTGTGTGTGTGTGTGTGTGCGTGCGTGCGTGCGAGTGTGTGTTTGTGTGTGTGTGTGTGTGTGTGTGTGTGTGTGTGTGTGTGTCTGTGTGTGTGTTTTGCAGGCCTATGAGTGGTATGAGCGGGGTCACAAGCAAGGTCACTTTGCGTCCCTGTGGCAGCGTTCACTGTATAATGTCAAAGGACTGCGAGCCCAGCCCTGGTGGACAGCGAAGGAAACTGGATATACTGACCTGGTCAAGGTGAGTTACTGTTCGATTAAAGTGAATTCAGTCGAATTGATTAATTAAAAAAACAATGATTTCTGTGATGCCTTTCTTGCATCTTACTACTTCACCACAATGATACTTGAGTCCCTCTTGTGGCACAGAATGGTATTGCAGCAGAGCAGGGACCAGGCTTAGCTCATTGGCATCCTAATACTGTAGCAACACAGAGAATCAGTTCAAAATACAGCTTTCACAAAATGCAGCTTTTAAAATTGCATTTACAAATGAATACGATGCACTAGAATATAATTCACCCTGCATATCCGTTTGTGTTTGTGGACTCTGTAGACATTGGAGCGTAACTGGATGACCATCAGAGATGAAGCGTTATCAGTTATGAATGCCAGCAGTGGCCTGTTTGTAGCTGAGGATGAGAACCTGAGAGAGAAAGGAGACTGGGGCCAGTTCACTCTATGGCAGCAAGGTAGTGCACATCAACATTAACAAAACACAAGCTCCTGCACACATCCACTCCTAAAATCACCGTACAACATTCTAACACTGTGGAGAGAGATGACGTCTGCCCCATCTTGTCCTTTCTCTTAGGACGCAAGGTTGCCACTTCCTGCCATAGTGTCCCAAAAACCTGTGCCCTGATGGAGCGCTACCCAGAGGCCACCAGCTGTAAAAGAGGACAGGTGAGCTCAGGACACCTGGAACCAGGAGTAGCATAATTCACCCATGTCATCTCTCCTTCACTTTACCACTTACTAACATTTTCACTTCTTCACTTTATGTCTTGTGGGATTCTTCTTCCTTTCACTCTTCTCTGAGCTTACTTGATGAAGTCTTTGGGACTAGTAATGCAGGCATGTTGGATCCTCTCAAAACATGCAGAATATGTGATCAATTACTTCATCATCTGCTCTCACCCCCCCACCCCCTTCCCCCCTCACACACACACACCCCTCCACTCTGCAGATCAAGTTCTCAGTGATGCAGCCCGGCACCCACGTCTGGCCTCACACTGGGCCCACCAACTGCCGGCTGCGGATGCATCTGGGCCTGGTCATCCCGCAAGATGGCTGCAGGATCCGCTGCACCGACCAGACCAGGTGAGTAAGGCCACTCAAACATGCAGCATGCACGCTAACATATTCAATCTGACACAAACTTACTGTGCTTTGTGTATGTGTGTGTTTGTTCACATTTTCCACATCACCTCTACCACTGCAAACAAACTAATGCTATTTTTATTACTAAGCAAAAGCCTTTTGCTGATTCAGTGCCCTGTGCATCATGGTACCCGTAAACATTGATGGCTCAGTGCATAGATTTGACTTAATTCTTTTGACACACAATTTCTGAAAAACACCAACTGTGAAGTAATCTTTGAAGTATTTAATGTAATTAAAGTTGTCATGTGTAATAATATTCTGTCATGTTCCTTGAAGCTTTTAAAAAGTGCCACTGATTACTCAGTTCTGCTTGATTGTGTTCTGCTGGAGGTCAGAACGTTAGCTCATGTCAGTGTTGCCAGTGTGTTCCCGTATGTGGTCTCCGGACTCATAGTTTACCTCACCTCAAGTCCCATACAGTCTGAACTGCGTTAGGGAACTCCATTGATATTGTTGTTTTCATATTCAAACTTGTTCCAGGAGCTGGGAAGAGGGCAAGGTGCTTATCTTCGATGACTCTTTTGAACATGAAGTGTGGCAGGAGGCGGACAGCTACAGGCTTATCTTCATCGTGGACGTGTGGCACCCAGAGCTCAGCCAGATTCAGAGACAGACGCTTTCCCCTATATAGAAGTTAAAAGATCACGCTAAGACTCTCTCTTCCTGACAGAGTTCAGCCAATCACAAACAGTCTCACTCACCATCCTTTTGGAGTCATCGGAGCCAGAGAGTATAATTATACATGTGAGAAATCATTTGACAAGTCCTGAGGGGAACTGAAGCTACCCCAATGTCTGTGGTACTGATATGAATGTAAATGTAAATAGAATTATAAGTATCAATATATCTCTAAGCTTAATAAAGATCAATGTAGCCGCACCTCCTTAGGACTTCAGCTAAATTTCAGCTGAAATTCAACACTAAACATTCCCATCTGTTTTTCATGGTCAAAGGATAAGCATGCAATATGACACTTAGCTGAAGTTCGTCTTAATTTGACATGAGGCGCAGAGATTTTTTTGAAATCCATTGTTGTCACCAGAGGTTAGATATTTAGGATACATTTGTTTTGTAAATTTCAAAGTTGTCCAGATGTTACTGAGAGCCTACATGAATTTTTTTTTTAACAAGGTCAAATGCTACTTCTGAAGGTCCTACTTTCATGTCATGATGTGAGTGTTCAATGCACTTTGCGTTTGTTGTGTGTTTGATGGGCGTTCTTGGTTAGTGGTGCCTTTACTGAACTGTAGTCGTGTGTTTGTGTGTGTGTGTGTGTGTGTGTGTGTGTGTGTGTGTGTGTGTGTGTGTGTGTGTGTGTGTGTGTGTGTGTGTGTGTGTGTGTGAGTGAGAGAGAGAGAGAGACTTATTTGAAGGATGGTAAGATGCCAAATACCATTGTGTCAGTCCTCACTGTGTCATGTGTGCTTGAATTCAGAGCTAAATCACACATGAAGATTGTTATGTGAACAGACTCTGGCCTGAGACAGATAAGCCATTTGATGCATTTGGACAGAATTTGCTCACAGAAATATTTCTGAATGCTCTATAAGAGCATGGCTTCTGTGCAGGACTGAGCACCTGAGTGGCTGAACCAAATGCTGCTTTGCAACCCATTCAGGAGCCATAATGCATTCCCACTGTCAGTAGTCACTTTTTTTTAAACAGAAGGCCTGCCTTGTTCCTGTGTTAGCCTCACAGGCCTTGCATGCGTGCTTCAACACGCTTCACTGAGATACTGACCTGTGGAAAGTGGCAGAACCATTTGTGTCATTATGTCTCTAGAACTTTGGTCACCATAGTGTTCTATTATCATTTTTTTCTAATATGTCACATCCAGGCTATTTTTCAAACCACGTTCATTAGAAATGCCATTACCCATGTGTTGTATCACAGCACAAGTAGCTTAGCTTTGATGAACCATAGAAATATTTTATTGTAGAAATATTTTTTTTTTCTCAAAGTGGATCATAGGAAGTGCCTCTCAGGATAACTGACTACTGTAATAAAATGCCAACTGACACCTTGTAATTTGTTGCACTGAATAACTGAATTTATGAATGGATGCCTTTTTATTGTTCAGTGAGAAAACAATGCCATCAATAGGCTCATTTGGTATTTCTCTGTTCAAATGCAGCGTGAGGAGTACAGTCTCGTTGTATGTATTCATTTACGTGCAAATATATGCATAAATATACAAATGCTAAACCCCTGGCAGTTGGGTTAGCCCCTTGAGTCGTGGATCTGCCCAAGGTTTCTTCCTAGATTAACTGAACATAAGGGAGTTTTTCCTTGCCCCTGTTGCTCTTGGGTGCTCCTTCTGTGAAGCGCCACGAGACAATACTATTGTAAAAGGAGCTGTATAAATAAAACTGAATTGAATTGAATAAAACAAGTACTGTATGTGACCACATAATTGGCGTGGAAGCACTGACAGTGATGCAGAACCCTGATACAAAGTTACTTGCTGTTATCCCCTCATTCTAGTCAAAGTAGTAGGTCTGAACAAAGGGCGAAGTTTCTGAGCTGTCCTCAGGACTGTAGTTGTAGATTAAGGACTTTCTCTCTTCTTCTGCAGTTGAAAAGGTGTGAAAGTTTTTCCTTGCTGTAAGAGTTACAATTAGAAATGAGCAATTTTGTCTCAAACAGCTGATATACATAATCAAAAATAATGTGAAAGTGCGCCATCTTGCAGTAATTTACCTTACCTTCATTGACAAAGAAATGTGCAAAGTAGAAAGTGGCCTTGATTGCTGAGGGTGAGTGTGGAAAGAAGAACCTGCCCCATTCAAAGGCATTTTTCTCTGGATGCCACACCGTGCCATAAATTGGGTGGTCATAGGCTATGGAGAAACAAATACATATGTGCTTTGCTGTGTTGGACTAATTCCAACTGAACTAACTGATAGCATTTGTCTGATTCACACAATTTTTGATTTTTCAAGTTGTGAACGGCAATTGTTGGATTCATGAATTAGCTATTGGCGAATCCAGCAGTAAAAGTTCCTTGGGGCAAAAGTGCTCATGCATCTGGGGTCATTTAGGCTATCAGCTGTAAAATAAAGCATTTAATATTTCTTGTTACAATTTGTGTTTCTATTTTGGTTTGGTCGTGTCTTACCTTCTACAGTAGAAACATACTCTTGTTCCCCATCGGTGTTGGTACTTAAGATCTTATAGAAGTTTCTTAAAATCTCATTATTATTAAAACTCTAAAGAAGGGGAAAAAGTAAGTCATCTTTATCTTGCAACAAGGATAATCATTGTAATAGGCGTGTTATTTCTCCCCCATACCTTGACTGTGATGCTATATTTATGATTGTGTAATGTGATGGACTCAGTGGCCAGAGATGTCATGAGATCCTCAGGGAAATTCTGGAACATTCTGCTGTCTTTGGCTTCTGCATCAGATCCATATTGTAATGAACAACCACCAGACATGCTCCGCCCTGCCCTCCTAGTTACTGTGGTGTTCCCTGACGAGTGGAGACTTGTTTGATCTTTAAGTGCACTTACCCTCTGTGAAATTCATTGGCAGTGCGCAGCCACGGCTGTCTGTTTGCGAGAGCAGATATTTCCCACTGGTGAACTGTGTCAGCATGTGCATTCCTAGACATGTACCCCACACTGGGAAGTAATCTCCTCCGGAGTTGGCCTGACAGTTTCAAGAGAATGCACACACACATACACCATACAAACATGAGCTGTGGGATTTTGTCCCTGCAGCCTATGGAAATGTTGATGAAGCACATGTAGAGGCTACCATCCACCTCACCTCTATAGCTAGGTCATAGAAAACTGCAGCAGCCTTGGCATAACCTGAGTTAAGAATGTTCAGCCTTCCACCAGGCAATAAAATCCTGCAACAGTGAAAAGCAAGCACATGAAAATATGTATCAAGAGAGAAACTGCTTAGCGGGATGCAGTACATACCCATTTATGGAGTTAAAAATTCTGTGGTATTCAACCTCTGACTGATTAATCCTGTAACAAAACAACCCAGGTAAAGTTAGTGTATTTAAGCCAAGTAGAGATACTAAGCCAAGTAGAGACACTATATTCACTTGATACTGTAAGCATGGTTTTGCTTGTTAAGATGTCAAACATTCTTACAAGATGGGAACCACACGCGCTCCGCCACACTCCAAGAATTTGACGTAAGATGCAGGTACTTTGGTGCTTTTTCCAATTTCTGCAGAGGAGGCCTCTTGAGCTAAGATCCCTTCAAAGTGAGTCATAACAAAATCATTACCATGATACCTAATACCCTCAACATGTCAGAGCGGAGTAGCTGTTGGTTAATGATAATTATGCCTGAACATAACGATCTGCTCCACCATCTCAGGGTCTCAAAGATATATAACAGCTGATGAATGTGATGATGTGTAAATGGGTGGACAGACCCCTTTTTAGCACTCTGGTTAATGCACTTTTGGACGTCGTCATGTCAGTGTAAACATGTCATTCAGTGTTTTTGTGTGTCATTGTTTGAAATGGTCACTTTGTCAATCTCAGTTTTAGCTGTCACCTGCTATCTCTCAGTAATCTTTGTCTTACTTTACAACAGCTAATGGTCACACTAGAAAATGCTGTGCTGTTCTTTACACCTGACATTGCATGCCTGTCTGCTATTTCACTGTCTTGAGAAGTTGATAAAACACTTACCTATTATTGGGTTATCATTTCTCCTCTCCTGCAGAGAGCTGACTTGAGACATGTTGTGTAAATCCAAGTACAGTCACAGTGGGCCTAAACAGAGATACTCCACTCACACCTTTGCAGCACCTCTGGGAATGCAGGGCTGTTTAACCTGTTTCTGTCAATTGTGTGTCAGTGGCATACAATCCCACCTGTTAGTCAAGTTTCTTACCTTTGGGATGAGTCTAAAAACAACAAACATGATTAACCCCTAAATCAAATGATATATCCTCTAACTCATTTCTGCTTCGCTCTGTACTATCCTTATGAACAGGAGAAAATGTTGGACAAACCTGTACAGGTTAACTGCCAAACCACATACAATACAGTAACACTATTGGTGAAGATGAAATTACACATGAACTTAAATACAACAGAACATTTCTATATGAGCAAGTTGAATACAGCACCATCAAAGAAGTGTGACAAAGTTCTTTGTCTAACATTGTTTTCATTGGACAGCAGTGGAGCAGTCAGGAGACGTAGGTGTGTAAGTTTGAGAGATGACCTCAGGTCATTTGTGAAACGGGACACCAAGTCAAGTCAAGAAGTTTAAGATGGTATAAAAAACAGACCAGCTGCATTTTCTAAAACATTCATATGTTACTATCAAAATTCTACCAGATTATTAAATTGATCGCATTTTAATTTCATTTTTGAAATGATTGTTACAGCAGCAACTATGGGCCTCCCATATACTTTTTTTTTCTATACAACCACCCTCTGGCAGCAGTGATTCACTCTGCTATGCATCTGACATCCAGCTTGAGTTTCTATCTGAATTCCCATTTTGGACTTACTTGACAAACTGGTCTCTGCTCTGTCTAGTCTTGGACAACAAACAGATAACACTTGATTCGATTCAGTTCAATTAAATTCAATTATATTATATTTACACAGCGCTTATTACAATAATATTGTCTCATGGCGCTTTACAGCAAGGAGCACCCAAGAGCAACAGGGGCAATGAAAAAGTGCCTTATGTTAGTTAGCCTCGGAAGAAACCTTGGGAAGGGGCTACCCCAACTGCCAGGGGTCATGCAGGAAAAGTACCATCAGTAGAAACTATGATAGACTACAAGTTGTCCATGGTTTTAGCTAAGCATCATAATAATTCCAAAATATTGTCCCATAACATTACATGGTCAATCCATAGGTGGTTATCAATAATTATGGCTGGACAATGTGGTAGCAGCCAGACATAGTGTTAAAGACAAGGACTGAGATGGGTCATGGGGGTAACAATAAGGGTCGACAGTGTTGACAAGAGTTGACAGTGTTATTGTGAGGGTGGTTAGTCACAAGGCCTCAGGGAGGGAGAGTTGGTCCTGGCATGGGCGTCTAGGAATGGCCTCTAGGATGGAGAGTCAGTCCTGGCAATGTTGGTGGTCCACTCAGGACGTAATGTTGGTGGTCCACTCAGGATGGGAAAGTGACAGGAGTCCGCCAGAGGGACCAAGACTGACACTAAGCAGAGATGACTGTGGTGTAGATGGACAGAGGAGGCAAATGAATTAGGCCAGGCTTGATAAATTCATTCACTTTTCACTAAGTTTGTCACACAAATTAAGGACTGTTGTTAAGTATCATTTTATTCTGTAGGTAATCTCTTAGGCAGTCTTGTGACAGTAAATATCAAAAAAATGTTTCTATTTGTATTCTTATTTGTATTCCAGACCTTGCAAAAATCAACAAGAATGACTCCTTTACTATTTCATTCTGCTGTTGTGACCAAAGGATATCTTAGACTATACTTAGACTACACAAATATATATTTGTCATGAAATGTACATATTATTTATATTTACCAATTAGCATACATTTGCATATTTCAGACACTAATTTTGAGTATAAAGTCCTTTACAGCTTCAGTGTTGCATGATATGAAAAGCGTAATAGCAGAAAGTTGTATATATCTGTTGGCTGAACAAGTACCAATTTGTTTGGTATTTAATGTACACAGGGCAAAATGCCATTGTAATGCATTGAAATATTATTGAATATGTTACCCTCTCATCAATTATTTGGCTGTATATATCCCTAAACATTATTATCTGGTACAAACAACTCAAGAAAACTATATACACAGTTGCTTTACATTGGTTTCCACCTTGAAATGAGGGAATTGCGGTTGAAAGATTATACCCAACCAGTGGAAATATATGTAACAGAATCTGGTGTGTAACAATTTGTGTTGACTTAGACCCCCTTTGAGACTCAGAGACATGTTTGTGTGTTTTCTTTAGAGAGAAAGGGTGGAGCTATTCAGTGATGTCATCAGTATGTGCGTACTGATTTCTTTACGGATGGTCTGGAAAGTCTTTCTTTTCCAAATTGATCTCTATTTTTGCAGAACACATGATAACACTCAGGGAATAGATCATTTGTAAATGTTTCTGTAAAAAATACAAAACAAGCATTTCTTATTAAAAAGCTTGATTTTCATTTCATCTCTCCAGAAAATACTGCTCAGTTACTAATTATTCAATTCAGTTATCTCCATGAGAGAACAGACTTTTCCCACAAATGCCAACCTTACAAGTGAAAGTAAATAAAAACAAATGTTTCAGCTCCATGGGAATTTTTGCTTCATCTTACACACTGAGTCAAAGGTATGTGTAGTTAAAGATCATTTCATTAGCCTAGTTTCAGCATTTTCAAAATAGCTCTTCTTTAAAAACCACACACCTTTGTCTTTTTTTATTGCATGTAGCATCTTATGTTGTGACTTCATTTGATCTCAGTCATAGTATATTCAGAGCCCAGTGAAGCAGAAAGCCATGGATTTTACAAGTTTTTACAAAGTAAGATTTCAAGAAAATACTTCAGTAACATTTTATTTTCACGAATTCTAAAGCACAAAATAATTGTTTCACAGAAGCTTCCTGTCTCAAATTTCCCACCATGTTCTATCACCACCTGTGTTATCACCTGTATTTTCAAATAACCATTCCCTGAGCACAACACACCTTTGTCTTGTTTGAGATGTGTTCTCTTGACCTTCTTACGTTAAAGGCATACCAGGCAAGACTGCGATTTTTTATCGCCGGAGCTCCTCCTACAGTCGCCAACAGTTTGCAGTCTCACCAATCCATGTGAATTTACTTGCAAACCAAAGAATAGGAACCAGCGATGATAATTTTCATGCGTTATGTTGACTGACAAGCCAGTAATAAATGCAAAATTTTGATGTCATTTACTTTTAGTTTTGTTTCCTGACCCGCTGTTTCAAATATATATAATCATCGAAGTGACTATGAAGCTGATAAATTAACCTAAAATGTTATCTAGTGTGCCTTTAAAGGATCTGTGTAAGATACTATTCATGCCCCAGTTAAACTGGCAGTCATTACCTACTGCATTCAACACTGTCTTGTATAATGTAGGTTGCATATTTTGCATGAGCAGGTACATACTGACTGATTCATGTACATTTAAGCATTCATTCAATTCAATATTTAAACTGAGACTCAACTGTCATTTAAAAAGTCTTAGCAAAGCTATTTTTTGCGTGGTAGCATACTGACATCGCATACTGATTGACACACACACACACACACACACACACACACACACACTCATACTCATACAGTACGTTATCTCTGTTGTTGTATGTCCACAACAAACTCCTCCATTTACTCTGAATTACTCAAAGTAATACTTTTGCAGGAAAGAAGAGCCAGAGGCACCAGAGAAATCCGGACTGTGGTTCTGAATCAGGTGTTTTAGTTCATCCTCTTCACTGGGAAAGGAATGGAAGTTTTTCTTTGCTGTGAGAAGAAAAACAAAAAAAGTTCAATTCCCTCAAGCACTTCATGATCTACTAGTGCCTTTCAAGAAAGCTCTCTTCATGCCCAGTTATTCAGAAACAAAGAAGCCTACCCTCACTGACAAAGAAGTCAGCCATGTAAAAGGCCATTTTGATTGCAGATGGTGTGTGAGGGTAATATTTCCTACTCCACTCAAACGCATTTTTCTCTGGGTGCCACTGAGTTCCATACACAGGATAATCATATGCTATAAGACACACACACATGTGCGCGCACACACACACACACACACACACACACACACACACCACACACACACACACACACACACACAAATACACAAACACAAAGAAATTGTATACTCATATGATTTTCCACTGTTATCTCTTTTTTTCTTTCTCTTAGAATGACACACACACACACACATTTCCAGTTCTGTTCTTACCTTCTATTGTTGAGATGAACTCTATGTTTCCATCTGTGTTGGTACTCAAAATTTTGTAGAACTTTCTGAGCTTCTTGCTCCTGGTGAAATTCTTTGTGAGAGAAATCGGTGGGTTAACAGAGGTAATCCCACAGTCTAATCTACTATAAAACTCATATACTGTTTTCTCACACCTTAATAGAGATGCTCCATTCATGGAAATTCACTGTGATGTTCTCTGTTGCCAGGGCTGTCATCACATCTGGTGGGAAATCTTTAAAGAGTCTGCTTTGATTGGCACCTGTGTGATGAATAAGTAACTTTAGATGATGTGAAGGATAGCACCGTGTCCTAACTAGTGACACGAGGAAGTGCTAGTATCAAAATACATTTAATGGTTGTTTTCAATTGAAATATACAACTGATGGTGATCAACTAGCAAATTACGGCTACACATTGCTACTAAAGTGACCAATGACCATACTCAAAACGGGGAATGCTTGTGTCTAAAAGTAAGTACAAAGGGTCGAGGTTGTGAAGTTAAAGGTCAAGGTTGTATGCCATCATCTAGTTTACTCCAGGGGATGAGCAGAGGCAACGCTTTCCTTACATTGTGCAACTGTTTTCTTTGTACTAAAGTCATGTCATTGCCTTTTCCCTCATCAATTTTGGCATTGTGGTGTTTGTCTGTGTTTCATGTGCTAATTCTTTAGGACGCTACTGCAGCTGTTCTACATTACATGTCACGATGCAGGGATGCATTTTTGGGTAAATTAAGTCACAAAACTCATTTGCTGCCTCCCTCAGTCAGTTAAACTATAAATCTGCATGTGATGTTAACCTGAAATTATGTAAATGCACAAAGCAGACATAACATACTTTTTTAAGATTTATGAAGAATGTAAGTTGTACAAGGTAAATTGATCTACACTAACCTTGTGTAAAATTCAGAGGCAGGGATACTCCTTTGGTGTTTGTGCGACACAGCATTTTTTTCCCACTTGTGATAACCAGGAGCTGCTCAAATCCCAGGCATGTGCCCCACACAGGGAAATAATCCCCTTGGGAATTGGCCTGTCCACACATAAACATAGCCACACATAGACAGTAGGTAAACACAGATGCACACAAAAAACTGAGCTATCGCTTACTACTTGGCTACTTATAACAGTGACTCTATATAGGCTACTTAGACAATGGATCAGCTTTTGTACATGTACACTATGGAAACAAATGATAACAAAGCTGCAAATTCCTTTAATTCTGATGTGTATATCCAAATACACAAGGTAAACAAAACTACATACTTCCAAAGCGAGTTTATAGAACATGTGAGCTGCTTTAGCATATCCTGATGTGATGAGGTTTGCAGCTCCACCAGGAAGGAGAATTCTGTAAAAAGAAAATGTTTGAGTGGCCTCCTACATCCCATAGAATGTTAATTATATGCACTGATATTTTTAGCAGCTTACCCATTGATAGAGCGAAACAGCTGATGGTATTCTTCTGCAGGACGATTAATCCTGTAAATTTAGCGCACACAGACACACACACACACACACACACACACACGCACACACGCACACACACACACACACACAGATAAGTCACTTACATTAGGGAGAGGGCAGCTATGCGTGTTTTAGACAGATATATTGTATGCATTATACTCATAACATTACTAGCTGCTCTTACATCACAGGTATGACTCGTGCCCCTGCGGCCTCCAGAGTTTTGACATAAGATGCTGCAATGTAAGAGTTACGCTTTGGCCGAGGATGTTTCAGCTCTTGTGCCAATATACCTAAGGGGAAAACAGTAGTAATGAATGCACAAATAAACGAATATTTCTGTTTTCTTCATCCCCTCACATTCAGAACAAGTCTATGACTGTAGGAAGGAGAGTCATAAACGATAATAGAGGTCCTCTCTTTGAGCAAGACAGACTTTAAGTCAGCCTTCAGACTTTGTAGATGATTTACTGACCAATTTTAAGTCACAAATTATGGATGACATTGCTCCAATCAAAAGTGTCACTGACAAGCAGAAATCATCTCCATGGAAACAAAATCCAGCTGTTAACCTGCTAAAGAGAGATTGTAGACTGAAGACGGAAAGAAAATGATAAATCTCTCAGATAATAAAAGCACTAACTTTGCATCCTTTTTCAAAGGTAAAAATGATAAAATAAGACTGAATATAGCTTCACGGTTATAAACAGCTCAACATCTAGAGACATTCTCTTTACAGAGGGAGAAACTCCAACTTTTATGTCAACATTTAGCTTAATTGACTATGAAACACAGTATAAAATCACAGATCTTCCACATCTGACTGGGACAATGTGCTCCAGATCATAAATTCATCTTTAGAGAAAGGCATTTCCCCCAGGCAGTTGTAAAGCTCCTGCTCAAAAAGAATAACCTGGATGTTTCAGTGCTTAACAACTACAAGCCCATATCCAATCCATTGGGGAAACCGTTAAATAGTGTTATATCAATTAACCACCTTCTTGATGTCAAATAGCTGTTTTGATAAGTCAGGTTTCCGTGCACAGCATTGACACAGCTCTTAGTCAAAGCATATGTCTTACTACTGATGCAGGCAAAACATCTGTCCTGGTGGAACTGGACCTCAGTGCGGCTTTTGAAAATGTTGATCACAACATACTACTACATCAACTTCAACATCGACATTGGTTCACTGGTATGGTCAAGTCATTAAAATCATCCTTATTCTGCAGTGACATAAAATTAAACATTCAGAATTTTACACATATTATTATTATTATTGTTATTATTATTATTATTATTATTATTATTATTATTATTACTGAGAAGCCATTTTCAGAGTTTGGAGTCTTATTATGTCTTATAAATGCAGTCTGACGACATAGAATGAGCCAAATAATTCATATATTATCACAATTTGAATGGCAAACCAATAAAAATACTGGTAAGTTTCAAATGATAAGTTCAGTGCATAATCACAAACTAAGAAACTCAAATATTTAATAAACATCCAAAATAAACAAAGATTTAGTTGTAATCTTGGGAATGCTCACCAATGATTGGCCTGTCATTTCTTCTCATGTCATTCTGAGGATCTATTGCTGCATGTAAACTACTTTGTCCAATCAGCAGGCAGGCAAAAAAGAGCACCTTCATGATTCTAGAGAGAAGTGTTCAGAGGCAGCGGCTTCCTTGTGAAAGAGGTGATGAGACCATGGAGAGGGACAAACTTCATGAAATTACAGAAAAAATTGTGATGTAGCTAAATGCCCCACCCAGGAACTGAAAGACTGATCTGCAAGAAAAAAAGTTCAGTGACATTTCTGTATAATACGTGCACATAATCAAAGTAAATAGATAGATTAAAAAATGCTTATATAAAAAACATAAACATAAACATAAAAACATAAAAAGACATGGACAAACAGATAAACACATAAGTTCAAATCTGATCTGGCAGAGGGTGAATACTGCACGTGTGTATAATAACTAGGAAAACAGATAAATAGATAAGGAAGGAGGAAACAGAGGGAAAGACAGCATGTGAATTGCAAATGAAAATGAAAAAATAAAATGCTCCTCCTAACCGATAAGGCCCTCAATGCCCTTGCTCCAACAATAAAGACTAACTTGCCCCTTACTATCCTGCCAGACACCTAAGATCCCAGAATGCTGGTCTTAATCCAGAGAATATCAAAATCTACAATAGGGGGGAAAGGTTTTTGGTACTGTGTGCCTCTCTTGTGGAATTATCTCTCCCTCACATCTGACAAATGGACACTCTCAATGCCTTTAAGTCTAGACTCAAAAAACTTCCTCTTTACTGCTCCCCATGGTTAGGGATGGTGCATGATAATCCTATACTCCTCATGGGCCTTCAGAAGGCCTGCCTCTGTTGTTGCCCCCAGCTGTGAGGCATGTCAGCCACTGACCATTCCTGCAGTAGTGTTGGGTTGCCATACCTTAGTAATGCTGCTATAGTCTAGTGTCACCACAAACCTCTCACTCATGTGCCATGCCGTACAAACTCTCTCTCCCTCTCTCTCTTATACATATATATTTACATATATATGCATAGACACATATGATCAGTGATATGTGAGACTGCCAGAACTCATTTGCTTCCCCTGTCCTCTTACACCATCATCATCTCTGCTGACACTCACCCCTGCCTCCCACTGGCTGACTGTCACCCACTTCCCCTGAGTGGACTGCAACCAACTTTACGGGAGGCCCACCCCAGGACTGACTCTCCTTCCAAGAAGCCCTTGCTAAACACCCATGCCAGGACCAACTCTCCTTCCAAAGGCCCCGTTAGTGACCTCTCCTCACAATGGCACTGTCAAAATGGACCCTCCAATGCTACCCCTATGATTCAGTTTTTTTTATACAGCCCCTTTTACAATAGTATTGTCTCGTGGCGCTTCACAGAAGGAGCACCCAAGAGCAACAGGGGCAAGGAAAAACTCCCTTATGTTTAGTTAATCTAGGAAGAAATCTTGGGCAGATCCACGACTCAAGGGGCTAACCCAACTGCCAGGGGTCATGGAGAAAAATTACAATTAACAGTAACCATGACAGACTATAAGTTGCCTATGGTTTTAGCTAAGGTTCATAATAGTTCATAATTGAGTATTATCCCACTTTTACATTACATGGTAGTCAGTCTATAGGTGGTTATCAGGTATTATGGCAGTGGCCAGGCATAGTGACAAACTCAAAGGAGTGCGATGGGTCATGGGGGTAACAGTAAGGGTCCATATGACAGCGCCACTGTGAAGGGGGGTCAATCACAAAGCCTCAGGAAGGGGAGTCGGGCCCAGCATCGGCGTCAGGAAGGTCCTCTGTGATGGGGAGTCGGTCCTAACGTGGGCCTCCCGTAGTGTTGGTTGTAGTCCACTCAGGAGGGGAGGGTGAGAGGAGTCTGCCGGAATGAGGCAGGGATTACACTCAGCAAAGAGAAATTGTGCAGCATAACTAAGGTATGATGCATGGTAACCCAGCACCACTGCAGGGATGGTCAGTGGCCACCAATGCTCGCAACTGGGGGCAACAGGGGCAGTCCCTCCCAAAAGACCCATGAGAAGTGATGATTTGCCATGCACCATCCTTAACTATGGGAAACAGTAAAGAGGAAGGTTTTAAGTCTAGACTTAAAGGTATTGAGAGTGTCTAACCCTAGGTAATAAAAGGCTCTTCCTCCTATCGTAGATTTTGATATTCTTGGGATTACAAGGAGACCAGCATTTTGGGATCTTAGGGTTCTAAGAGGGTGGTAAGGGACAAGTAAGTCTTTAATATATGTTGGTCCATCACCCTTGAGGGCTTTGTAGGTTAGGAGGAGTATTTTAAAATCTATTCGACTTTTAATGGGGAGCCAATGTAGGGAAGCAAGGATAGGAGAGATATGTTCATATTTTTTAGTCCTGGTGAGTGTTCGGGCCGCAGCATTTTGTATTAGTTGTAGGTTTTTGATGCAGGTATTACTACACCCAGAGAACAGAGCATTGCAATAATCGAGCCTGGAAGTAATAAATGCGTGTATTCATTTTTCAGCATCCTCAAAGGATAGGAACTTTCTAACCTTAGCAATATTTCGTAGGTGGAAAAAAGATGTTTTTGAAATGTGTTTTACATGACTATTTAGAGAGAGGTCCTGGTCAATAATTACCCCGAGGTCTTTAACTTTTGCGTTACATGACAGTGACAGGCCACTGAGTAACTTTTGGTGATGGGTAGAGTGTTGGTCAGCTGTTAAGGGCCAATCATCATAACTTCAGTTTTGTCAGAATTTAAAAAAAGGAAATTATTAGTCATCCAGGTTTTGATGTCTAGGAGACATGCATCAAGTTTAGTCATTGGCATATAGTCATTAGGCTTCATCGAAAGGTAAAGCTGGGTATCATCAGCATAGGAGTGGAGAGTAATACCATGTTTCCTTATAACAGATCCTAAAGGTAACATGTACAGGACATGTAACATGTAACAAGATCAATCTCACTCCTTGACTTTAACATTATATATGGCTGCTACTACTCTGTGCTGCCATAACTTTTGACATCCACCGAAGACAGACAGGCACTATATCTGTGCCAATTACATACACATTTTTTTCTCCAATGCAACACCCTCAATAAGCACTTAGAGTAGACAAATACACCATACAATAGTGCACGTAATACACTGAATAACTTCCCAATTTTCTTAGAGACGGAGAGGAGAAGTTGGTTTTGAGAAAGAACTTTGCAAAGAGAAGTGTTGCGCTTAGAAACCCAGTATTGCAAAACAGTATTACAAAAAGAATTGCAGTTGCAGAAAAAAAGAAATGCTTTGAGAAACATTGCATGAAAAGAGAGCTTAGAAATTTTGCTGTGTGGTGAAAGATAATGTTGCTTTGGAGATAATTACATTGAAAAAGCTAAATGCTAGTTTGTGACCTATTCTTGTAAGAGGAATATTGAATACTGCATTCATACTAAGCCCCCTTTGAGAACATAAAATGAGAAATAAAATTATGTATTTTGAACCTTTTGTTTAAGTTTTCGTTTAATCCGGGTGATGCACACTGTATCTCTCTGCTGCGCTGTGGTGGCCTGACAAGCCAGACTATAACATCAGAATGTATTGTCTATTGTCTATTGTCTATGTCTATGTCTATTGCACTTTCAACTTAAAATAGTGCAGATTCTATGTTAGCAATATGCACTCCTTGTTTGTTCTTTCACTGAGTTGTAGCTTGAATGTTATCCTCTTTTGTAAGTCGCTTTGGATAAAAGCGTCTGCTAAATGCCTAAATGTAAATGTAAATGTAAATATCCAATGTGATTCAAAGAATAGTCCAATTTGTTTAGGTCAAATCGTGTGTAGATGATCCGAATCAATGACTGTGTATATGTATGTATACAGTCCCCTCCAAAAGTATTGGAACAGCAAGGCAAATTCCCTTGTTTTTGTTGTTCACTGAAGACATTTGGGTTTAAGTTCAAAAGAGGAGTATGAGACAAGAGTTCAGAATGTCAGCTTTTATTTCCTGGTATTTACAACTAGATGTGTTGAACAACTTAGGACATACAACCCTTTGTTTGAACCCACCCATTTTTCAAGTGAGCAAAACTATTGGAACATGTGACTGACAGGTGTTTCTTGTTGACCAGGTGTTGCCTTTAAGGTTGATTGTCTTCTTTTTGTCCTGGGTTTAAACCTATAAATATTGCATTTGTTGTTATAAACCAACATGAAGACCAGAGAGCTGTCTGTGGGAGAAAAGCAAGCCATTTTGAAGCTGAGAAAAGAAGGAAAATCAATCAAAGCCATTGGACAAACATTGGGCATAGCAAACACAAAAATTTTGAATGTTTTGGAAAAGAAAAAAACTACTGGTGTACTGAGCAACAGACATCGAACAGGTCGGCCAAGGAAAACAACAGTAGTTGATAGGAATATTGTGAGAGCTGCAAAGAAAAACCCCAAAACATCAGTAAGTCAAATCACCAACAACCTCCACAGTGCAGGGGTGAAGGTATCACAATCCACTGTTGAAAGAAGACTCCGAGAGCAGAAATATAGAGGCCATACCACAAGATGCAAACCACTCATCAGCAGTAAGAATCGGAAGGCCAGATTGATATTTGCAAAGACTTACAGAGATAAGCCGCAAAAGTTCTGGAACACAATCTTATGGACTGATGAAACCAAGATTAATCTCTTCCAAAGTGATGGAAAGACCAAAGTGTGGAGAAAGAAAGGAACTGCCTATGATCTAAAGCATACAAGCTCATCTGTGAAACATGGTGGAGGTAATGTCATGGCTTGGGCGTGCATGGCTGCTTCTGGAACAGGCTCATTAATATTTCTTGATGATGTAACTGATGATCGTAGCAGCAGAATGAATTCCGAAGTGTACAGAAACATTTTGTCTGCCAATGTACGGAGAAATGCATCCAAACTAATCGGGAGGAATTTTATCATGCAGCAGGACAATGACCCAAAACACACTGCCAACAAAACAAAGGACTTCATCAGGGGGAAAAAGTGGAAAGTTTTAGACTGACCAAGTCAATCACCTGACCTTAACCCCATAGAACATGCATTTCACGTTCTGAAGAGGAGACTGAAGGGAGAAACCCCCCGAAACAAACAAGAACTAAAAGAAACTGCGGTAAAAGCCTGGAACAGCATTACAAGTGAAGAATGCAATAGTTTGGTGAAGTCAATGGGTTGCAGGCTTGAGGCAGTTATTGAAAGCAAGGGTTATGGGTTATGCCACCAGATATTAAATGTTATTTACTTTAAATTTATTTGTTCCTTTACTTATGCTCACCTGAAAATGCTGTAGTGTAATACAACAGGTGGTATATCCCAAGTTGTTCAACACATCTAGATGTAAATACCAGGAAATAAAAGCTGACATTCTGAACTCTTGTCTCATACTCCTCTTTTGAACTTAAACTCAAATGTCTTCAGTGAACAACAAAAACAAGGGAATTTGCCTTGCTGTTCCAATACTTTTGGAGGGGACTGTATATATATTACAATCAATGACTGTGTGTGTGTGTGTGTGTGTGTATATATATATATATATGAATATGACTGTGTGTGTGTGTGTGTGTGTGTGTGTGTGTGTGTGTGTGTGTGTGTGTGTGTATGTATGTATATATGTGTGTGTGTATGTATATGTGTGTGTGTGTGTGTGTGTATATATATATATACATACTGATCCGAATGCGATGTTTCAGTCCTTGGGTCTTAGGTAGGCACGCCATCTAGTGTCTACTTGAAATATCTTTCAGCAATTACGCTGAAGAATCAAAGGTCCGATCTGTTGTCGACCTATCCACAACTCTCCCGGGTAGGGAAAAAACCTGGCCAAAACCATCTTCAAATGACGATGGTCACTCATCAGTGTTGTTCAGTATGATGTTCCTGGGTTGACGCTTTTAAAAGATATTAGAGATGTTAAATAAGCTTTATTTGGAGTTTAATTCAAGTTGTCTAGATTTTGCTTCTACCGTACTGGCTTTCCGTTAGAGTCTGCTGTTTCTGTTCTGATTCTGAACTAGCTCGTGCATAGCTGAGACAGTCTTTTAAAGGGATAGTGACATAATATTAAAAGAGTAGTTCAAACTTCTACAGAGCTAATGTTTTAATGCATTGACTGTGTTCTAATAAGTGTGTTTATTAATAAGTGTCTTATCTGAGAATGTGTTGCTATTTATTCATATAAATTATTTATTGCAATATTTATTCTTATAAATTATTTATTTCACTATTTATTACACTATCTATAGCTTTATTTGAATTATGGGTTACATATGGGTTTATCTACCCTTGATTGCTTGACAGTAAGGGGGTTGAATTCCACTTGGAAGATTTCCCATATTTAGACAAGAGGAACATCTTTTTTAATTGGGTATTATAAATGCAGCTTAGTTTGCTGGCTGGAGCGGCATTTAATAACCAAGAGACCAACATGAGTTAAATAAACAGGACTGCAACTATGTCTGTGATGACATCACCCATACAGTTATACAACTATGTTTGTATGTCTGAATAGTGTCACTGTACATGTTTGGAGTGAGTTTTCAGTTTACTGTCATTATCTGAATGTGACTGTTTGGAAGTATGTGTGTAACATGCAGCTTTTTTACTTGTAGTGTAAGTAAAGTAGGCTATCTGCAGTCAGCCAGCTCAAAAATATTCACAGTCAGAATCACAAAGGACTAGGTAGTCATTTAACTTGATAATTCTTTAAATTTACCAGTTAATGTGATCTTTTTCACAGAAAGTCAGACGCTCCTCTCTGTGACTAATGTGCCTGTGCAGAGAGAAGAAATCATCACCATCCCATTCCTCTATGGTCAGACTTACAAAGATCACAAGAAATTGTGCTATCCAGGAGCTACACCTGACTACAGAGGCTGGTATGCTGAAGTACATAATGGAAGAAAGAAGAGCTCTCAGTACATGTCCCTGTCTGATGATGTCACCAACAGCATTTTCACTCTGACTGTGAGGATTAATGTTAGAGAGGGGGATCCTAAGAAATATCATTGTAGCATTGATAATGGTAGAAAATATAATGAAAAAGAATTCAGACTGTTGGACACGGCAGGTAAGATCTCTTTTCCAGCTGTATCAGTATTAGTGCAGTGCAGGCCCTCTCATAATAAAGGGTTTAAATTGAGAAGTGCACCATAATAAGCCTATATCAGAAATACCATGATGAGTTAAAAGTACAGGTGCTGGTCTTTGCAAGCCCGCACAGTCTGGCAACATTGGTCTTACGCAGGCTTGCAGGAAGATTACAATCAGTAGTAGCCATGATGGACTACAAGTTGTCTATGGTTTTAGCTAATGTTCATAATAGTTCCAGAGTATTATCCCACTTTACATGGTAGTCAGTCCATTGCAGCAGTGACCATACATAGTGTTAAGCTCAAGGAGTGAGATGGGTCATGGGGGGTAACAATAAGGGTCCATTTGACAGTGCCATTGTGAAGGGGATCAGTCACAAAGCCTCAGGGAAGGGGAGTCGGTCCTGGCATGGGCCTCCCATAGTGTTGGTTGCAGTCCACTCAGGAGGGGAGGGTGAGAGTTTGTGTTGATGTTTATTGGTTCTTGGCAGGGTTAGTTTTTTTTTATCCAAAGTGACATAGACGACAGCACAAGTGCTTTTAATGCACCGGGTCAACACAAAATTGCTACAAAAACAGACAAGTACAACAATAAAAAAAATAAATAAATGACTAAACAACTAAATGGAAAAAAAATAAAGCAAAAATAAAGCTTTTTCTATATAAATATTTTCCAAAATGAATTAAGTCTATGTAAGACTGGAAGAACAAAGGACCTAGGCCTTGCTTCCTAGGAGAGAATGCTGGACAGAAGCATGCATTAATGGTAAATATTGCGAGAAACTACAGTTACCATAAAATGAATAGGTTAACCTCGAATATTACCATAAGTTTACCAGTTAAAAGCTCAAGAGTGGCATGGCATAGGAGAAGAGAGATACATGAACTGGTGGAATAATGGATGATTTATTTAACAGTAAGCCATAAACTCAAATGGCAGTTAGACTGAATGCAAGTCATAATCAAATAAAACACAAACATATAGGATAACCAGATAACTCAAAACAAGAATGAAAAGAAATAAAACAAACCTGAGAGAGAAAGAGAGAGGAAGAAAGAAGGTAGCGTAGAGGTAAAGAGAGTAGAATCCTGAACAATGGAGGAGATGTGTCATTTACCCTCCATGTGGCCCATTGGCACAAGCCAATGACACCTTAACTAGTCTGTAATTGGTCGGCTGGCCTATGCCACTGAAAGATGTGGATTCAAATTAGTATACAGACAATGTAGTGATTTCCATATAAATACGTACAGATACTTTTGGTTGCCACAAAGCTATGATCAGACTGCAGCCCACATTACAGGGATTAGTTCACATTAGTTCACAATATTACATCAAACCAATATATTTACAGATAAGAGGTGGATCATAGGTAACCACAGCCAGACTTCTTTTTGTTGGGGTGATGGTCAAGCTCTCTAGCTGGTGCTTAATGGTCATTGGCCTCCTATGGAGGGGTAGCCTGGTAATCAAACCAGACCACCAATAGAAAGCCACCCCTTCTGCTCATCACATTCAAGGGAAACTTGCAACCAAAACTGATTTGCTTCAGATTTGAAATTAAAGAAAATAAAAACACATTTTTGTTAGGCTTAAAAATGTTGTAACCTTGATTTTTACTTTCAACCCTTATTTTTGTGCTTTCAAAGCAGTATTTTTTGTTTGCTTGAATGATACACAGAATTATCTCCATATGCCCACACATCACATGGAAGAGGAAGAGAAAGGGAAGTGTTGAGGAGAGAAGTGTGATGTAGTTTTAAGGTCCTTAAATCATGTTCAGCCTCACACTGAGACAGTCCCACTTGGGTTTACACGGTTTGGATTGCATGATCTCACTCCAACTCAAACAGTCTCATCTATGGAGCCTCACTTGCTCTTCTTCCTTCTCTGTCTTCCTCTCAGTGGCTTTTCAGGTAAGATGGTCAAGAGTAAACTTTCAGTTCCACAGTTGGCCTAATCAGGGCTTTATGGATCTACTTACATATGAAGTAGCCTATTGTTGTCCTTACATTGAAATGAATGCAAGATCTAACTGTATCATAGCACCAACATGTTTTCTTGTCATAAAACATGTAAATTATAACATGTATAATATTCTAAATTTTCAGTCTATTGATTGCTTACAAATGTTTTTTTCCTTCTTCATCCCCATCTTGTGGTTTGTGATGGCAGAGCAGGAAGGAGTTATAAAGGTTTGTAATGGCAGAGCAGGAAGGAGTTATCAAGTGAAACACTGTGGCATAAAAAGTTGATGAGGATTAGATGACATTCATTTATGTGAAATTAATGTATGCATACATATTAAAGAGCTGAATGCATACATATTAAAGAGCTGAATTACTACAGCGTGTTTTTCATAGTGCTGGTGTCAACATAAAAATTAGGTTAAACAAGAACAACACAAGGTAGGACAAGTTGAGTAATGCTAAAAACAAAACAAGGAAGCATTTTTTGCCCAGGACAAGACTACAGTGTCATCTTCACCATGTTCTTTTCACCATGCACAAAATGCAATAGATTTGAACTGCAAGCTGAGAATTTTGGCATGGGTACTTCCTTATGATGGAGCTACACTGTTGTAAGTTTGTATGAAATGCAGTTAGGTTTCATGTAATATTTTGCATGACTTGCAAAAATAATGACAAATTTTGTGTAATAACAGGAGAGTCATATCTCTTAGGTCTGTATCAAATGTGCTTGGGCCCAGATAAGATGGAACATCTGGATCATGCCTAAATATGATTTTTGGATTTTTGAGTTTTTACCAGCATTTGTGATCGGAGCACCAAAGATTTTGTCCTAGACAAAAGGCCATGTTTTTCTGGCCCATAGAATAATAATCATTACAGAATTAGGTCTTAATTACATTGCAATGCCATACCATTTTTTTTTTACCGCAGTGTTGTTAGCTAATTATTTAATATCTTCAGATCTTCCCTCTTTGTGTTATGTATTACAGTACTCAACTTTTACAGCTGGAGTACAGCAGAGTAAAATCCTCATGTACCTCAGCCTCAAGTGGTTTATTGTTTACATACAGCAGCCTATTCCATTCAAAGCAATAAAAATCTTTTTCAGCATTTGATATCTTGTCTTTACAGCTGCTCTCAATCAAATATATGGCTTGCATGTTTTGAAAATAATCACAATTTGTTTTTCTATACATTCTACAAAATGTCTTAATTCTTTGAATTGAGGTTGTACAAGTCAAGATGCAAGAGTTACACCTCATTCACATTGCAAGCAGTGTGTTTGCAGTTTTGGTCCTTTCTGTTTAGAATGCATGTTAACAGACCATGTGCAACCTCTGGCATGTTACAGACGACTCACACCGTGCAGCACCAGGCCATGCCTGCGTTGTCTGCTAGAAATAGAAGAGAGCTCTATTTTTTTAAAACATGCCACGGTAGAAACCCAGTCTCCATTGGGAGCTCCCAGCAGCCGCTTCGCAACGAGACTGTTTCTGGTGTGAATACACAAGTGCGTATGCAGCGTGAAAGGACAGAAACGGCACTGCTTGCTATGGAATGAGGCCTTAGGGGAGGTGTACAGGGGATAGACTAAGCTAGATTTTCATGGGCACTCACCAAAAAAAAAAAGAACATGCCATTTTTTTTATATAACGTGCACCGACTGATTTACCGATTTAGTGCAGGTTCACCTGCTGCTTGCTGCTGACACACAGGCTTGTGGGGGGAGTGGGTGGGCTGAGTGACTGGGGATGCATCTAACAAACAAGTTGAAGTAAGTTAAGTTAAATAAACAGAACTCAAACTATGTCTAGGTCTGATATCACCCATACAATTATACAAAAATGTTTGTATGTCTGAATGGTGTCACTGCACATGCCTGGAGTAACATGAGTGTTCTGTTTACTGTCACTATCTCAAGGTTTGGAAATTTGTGTGCAACATGCAGCTTTTCACTTGTAGTGTAAGTGAAGTAGGCTATCTGCAGTCAGCCAGCTCAAAAATATTCACAGTCAGAATCACAAAGGACCAGGTAGTCATTTAACTTGATAATTATTTAAATTTACCAGTTAATGTGATCTTTTTCACAGAAAGTCAGACGCTCCTCTCTGTGACTAATGTGTCTGTGCAGAGAGAAGGAATCATCACCATCCCATTCCTCTATGGTCAGACTTACAAAGATCACAAGAAATATTGCTATCGAGGAGTTACACCTGACTACAGAGGCTGGTATGCTGAAGTACATAATGGAAGAAAGAAGAGCTCTCAGTACATGTCCCTGTCTGATGATGTCACCAACAGCATTTTCACTCTGACTGTGAGGATTAATGTTAGAGAGGGGGATCCTAAGAAATATCATTGTAGCATTGAGAGAGGTGGAAAATATAATGAAAAAGAATTCAGACTGTTGGACACGGCAGGTAAGATCTCTCTTCCAGCTGTATCAGTATTAGTGCAGTGCAGGCCCTCTCATAATGTCACACAAAGTAGCACTGTCATTTGTCAAGATCTAGAAAGTAAATAATTTTACATTTAAATCTTTTCACTCCTGTCCTAGGTACTCCAGAACTCCGTGTTCAAAATCAAACTGTATTTGGATGTGAAGGTGAGTCTGTGGTTGTAGAGTGTTACCATAGAGACGTGAGTGGAAAGAGGGAGTGGTGCAGGATTGGTGGATCTTGTCTAGTAGCTGGAGAAATGGATGGGATGTCAGTGGACACAGCAAAGGAAGCAGGAGTGTTCAGAGTGACTCTGAGGAGCCTCCAGGAGAAGAACAGCGGCTGGTACTGGTGCTCTGTGGGAGAATTCCAGATGCCTGTTCACATCACTGTCAGGAAGAGGACCAGTCTTCACACCACCGCCATCATTCAAACAACACCAACAACAGAGACACCTCTTTGCACCACAGCATCCATGTGTACTGGTAAGTGCACCACACTGATTATTTGTGTAGATTTGTACACAAAGGTAATGAATATGATTTTTAATAGTGACAGATATGTACTTCACATTATTAAACTATAACTCTTTCACCCATCTAGATTACTCATGTACTGCAAAAAACAGCAAGTGAGTGAGTTTATATTTTTAATAATGTCATATGGAAATTGAACACCAAGTGAGTTTCTCAATGTCTTTCAGCTGGGACCAAATTGTCGGCATCCTTTTGAAGACTGCTCTGGGTCTGGTCTGCACCTTTCTCATCGTAACTGCAGTGAAGCTCCTGAAGGTTGGAACAGCTGCTCAGTCTAGACAGACAAGCCCATGATGTCAGTGCTGAGTTGCCCAACCCAGTATTAAGTTGAGACTGACCAAATTATGATGCGTGATCTCTGGCATTTGTTTTTGCAGGGAAATTAAATATTGAAGTTCAACTGTTGTTAATACTCTTCTTCATTACTTCTCATTATTATATTGATATTGATGTATTACTATATTGATATTGCTATTTTTGTAACTGCAGTGATGTACATACATTGTGATTTTAATAAATTCCACTGGCATGATGTGATAGCTGTAGAGGAATTATGGTAAAACCCATGTATGCATTGCAGATTATGTGAACAGTCATATACATTTTTTCTTAAGGTCATTCAACAGATAAAGTTGCTGAAGGAAGCCGAATGCATCATGTTATTCAGCTCTTAAGGCTTAACAAAGCTCTAATAGTGCTTAAGAGCAGGCATTGCTCAGTAGGCATATGCAGATTGTTCACTTAAAGAAGAACTGAAACAAGCCCATTTTTGTCTCTTTACTGACAAACGGAAAACCCAGAAGTCCCTTTCTGACAGCTTGTGTCCTCGGAGATAAATACACGTGAAGGCTGTTATGAATACTTCGTAACACCTTAGATTGTGACCCAGTAAGGAGTAAATGGTAAATTTATTTATGTAGTGCTTTTCTACTCCTACGAGCACTCAAAGCGCTTAAAAAGTATGCCTCACATAAACACACATACATTCACACACTGGTGCAAGGTGCCAACCTGCCACCAAAAGCAATTTGGGGTTCAGTGTCTCGCTCAAGGACACTATGATGGGGTGAGGCATAGCGGGGCTCGAACTGCAACTCTCCGGTTGCTGAACAGCATCTCTACCACCTGCACCACCATCACCCCAAGTAGGTATATGATGTATCAAAAAGTATCAAGGGATACATTATAGAGTACTCACTATGAAAGGGATACATTATAGAGTACTCACTATGAAAGGGATACATTATAGAGTACTCACTATGAAAGGGATACATTATAGAGTACTCACTATGAAAGGGATACATTATAGAGTACTCACTATGAAAGGGATACATTATAGAGTACTCACTATGAAAGGGATACATTATAGAGTACTCACTATGAAAGGGACACATTATAGAGTACTCACTATGAAAGTTATCTGCTTAATCTGTCCAACATTTCCTTTACATTGAGAGTATTGGAATCAGAATGTATGTCTTATTATTTTCATTCAAATGCAGTCGTTGTGTTTGAGCTGGACCTGACTCAGCTATCTCACCTACGACATGACTGTTGATATTGCATTCTGTTCCTGCTGATCCTGTCATTAGAGATAAGGTGGAATATTATGTTTTTGGGTTGTTTTGGTGCTTGCACTGCTAGGTTTGTCCCCTGCGTCAGTGAGTATCTGCTCTAGTGTACCATTCTGGCACTAATCATGGGTCTGATTCAGTGCGGTCCACGTCAACTCGGACCAACACCATCTTCCGTCAGCCTGTGACTGTACTTATAGTCAGGCTGTTTCTATGTCTAGTTGGAGCGGCTGGTGGGTCTTTATGTGTAGCATGTCTCTCCCTTGATATGTATCATTGGAAATATAACTCTGCCCCTGATTTTCCTAAACGTCGTCTGACTTGGTCTCCTGTTCCACTTATGTAACCTGAAAATGACTATCAACATATTACACACAAAGTCTATCCTTGATACTTTTTGTGTTGTCATTCTTATCTACTCCTTACCGTAATCTAAAGTGTTACTGAATATTTCTGTATTCAGAATCAGAATCAGTTTTATTGGCCAAGTTTTAGTATACAAACGAGAAATTTGACTCTGGTTGCCCGTTGCTCTCAGAATACAGACATAAGAATTCAAGCAAGACACACTTAGAAGACATACAATATTACGTTAAAAACACAGTTAAGTTCAGATAAGACAAACCCAGAGTAAAACTGTTGCTATAGGTTTTATTGTGCAGATAAAAAGAAAATGGCAATACATATTGAGTAGCTAAGTTGGATTATATTCACTGAATTCATCTGCATCGCATCTGGTATTCATTTGAATTTGGAGGACAGTAGCATTGCAGAGACAAGCAGTAGTGCTTGACCTCAGAGTGAAGGAGTGGGCTGCCACATGTGAGAATGTGTGAAAATGTTAAAACTGGACAACCGTTTATTCACACCTTTTTAAAAAGTGGTGATGACTCCTCCCTTATTCTGAGGTGATGCACTACTGCTTTTCCCTGCAATGCTGCTGTCCTCCACATTCATGCAAGGTTTCTTCTGTGTTTGTGTTTATTTTTATTCATTCTTGCAGGGTTTTTTATCCAAAGAGATGTAGACTACTACACAATGCTTTTAATGCAAACACAAAAGTGCTGCAAACACAGAAAAGTACAACAATAAACAAACACAAATGGCTAAACAACTAAATGAAATATAAAAAAATAAAACAGCAAAAAAACTTTTTTAATATAATTATTTTCTCAAATTGAGCCTACAAAGAGTTGGCCTATATGTAATCTGCTGTTTTTAGAATATTTAAAATCATTATACTTCTACAAACAAAAAATAACGTAGCATTCAGTATATTTAGTCAATTTATGATTGAATAAATCCTCATGTTCATGCATTTTGTTGTTCTGTTTGGCTGGTTGCTTTGGTTGTCATTGGTGCCCATGCATCACATGGAAGAGGAAGAGAAAGGGAAGTGTTGAGGAGAGAAGTGTGAGAAGTGTTTCAAGGTCCTTAAATCATGTTCAGCCTCACACTGAGACAATTCCACTTGGGTTTACACAGTTTGGATTGCATGATCTCACTTCAACTCAAACAGTCTCATCTATGGAGCCTCACTTGCTCTTCCTCCTTCTCTGTCTTCTTCTCAGTGGCTTTTCAGGTAAGATGGTCAGAGTAAACTTTCAGTTCCACAGTTGGCCTAATCAGGGCTCCATGGATCTACTTACATATGAAGTAGCCTATTGTTGTCCTTACATTGAAATGAATGCAAGACCTAACTGTATCATAGCACCAACATGTTTTCTTTTCATTCTGTCTTGTTAATATGTCAGTCTCTACATGTAAATTATTTTCAATATTCTAAATTTCCAGTCTATTGATTCCTTACAAATGTTTTTTTCTTCCTCATTCCCACCTTCTGGTTTGTAATGGCAGAGCAGGAAGACCTCATGAAATTAAACACAATGGCATAAAAGACTTGATGAGGATTAGATTACATTAATTTGAAATGGCTGTATGCTTATATTTTTAAAGAGATGAATTACTACAATGATGTTTTCATAGTCACTATCTGAATTTGACTGAATTTGTTTGGAAGTATGTGTGCAACATGCAGCTTTTTCACTTGTAGTGTAAGTGAAGTAGGCTATCTGCAGTCAGCCAGCACAAAAATAATCACAGTCAGAATCACAAAGGACCAGGTAGTCATTTAACTTGATAATTATTTAAATTTACCAGTTAATGTGATCTTTTTCACAGAAAGTCAGACGCTCCTCTCTGTGACTAATGTGTCTGTGCAGAGAGAAGAAATCATCACCATCCCATTCCTCTATGGTCAGACTTACAAAGATCACAAGAAATATTGCTATCGAGGATCTATACCTGACTACAAAGGCTGGTATGCTGAAGTACATAATGGAAGAAAGAAGAGCTCTCAGTACATGTCCCCTGTCTGATGATGTCACCAACAGCATTTTCACTCTGACTGTGAGGATTAATATTAGAGAGGGGGATCCTAAGAAATATCGTTGTACCATTGAGGACGGTGGAAGAGATAATGAAAAAGAATTCAGACTGTTGGACACGGCAGGTAAGATCTCTTTCCAGCTGTATCAGTATTAGTGCAGTGCAGGCATTTGTCAAGATCCAGAAAGTAAATAATTTTACATTTAAATCTTTTCACTCCTGTCCTAGGTACTCCAGAACTCCGTGTTCAAAATCAAACTGTATTTGGATGTGAAGGTGAGTCTGTGGTTGTAGAGTGTTACCATAGAGACGTGAGTGGAGAGAGGAAGTGGTGCAGGATTGGTGGATCTTGTCTAGTAGCTGGAGAAATGGATGGGATGTCAGTGGACACAGCAAAGGAAGCAGGAGTGTTCAGAGTGACTCTGAGGAGCCTCCAGGAGAAGAACAGCGGCTGGTACTGGTGCTCTGTGGGAGAATTCCAGATGCCTGTTCACATCACTGTCAGGAAGAGGACCAGTCTTCACACCACCACCATCACTAAAACATCGCTGAGAAAAGAGACACCTCATATCTCTTCTTCTGGTATTTACAAAGATTATAACCTAGTCCTTTGTTGGAATGACAGCAGTGACATTTCACATGTACTTACTCAGACTACTTCTTACAACAACTTTCTTGTCCTTTTGTCACAGAAATATATTAGATCAATTTTACCCCACCCCCAACTATTTTCAGTAGTTGAAATTAAATTGAGACATTGACCAAATACTATTAAACTTGTTTTCTCCTAAAAACCTTAGGGGAAAAAGGCACAACTTTAAATTTGACACAATTTAAATTTACACAATAAGATCTGATTGTTTAATGGAATATAAGACTGTTGTAGGAAGCAAGTATCTTTTTATTGGCAGTTGTAGTAAAATGATACTCACAAACCTCTCATTATTTTGTAGCCTAAAGGTAATATGTGACACTTTTGAGTTTTTTCATGAACAGAAAAAAAGATGACCATGAATATGATATGGAAATAATGCAAATAATTATACTGATGCAGTGCTAAAAAAAAGTCTAAGCTCTGTGCTTCAACAAGTGCCTGTCTGACTCTAGTTTCATCATTATGTTCCACCATGTATGGCTGCTGTATTAAGTGAATACAAGAGTTGTGTTTAAAAGCTGTGGATGGATTTTCACATAGCTTCTTAAAATGTGATAGTGTTGATAAACTTCTATACATGACATTCTAACTTCTCCCCAGATATAAGCCCATCTAAAAGCCCTGAAGCAGAAGAGTGAGTTTTTTATTTTTATGTTATGGTGAACAAAGTTAAATAATAATGTAACTGTTTACATGATCAACATGACTTTCTAAGAGTTGATTTTCCATGTACATTTTCAGAGCTCTGTACCTGTACTGTCTGTTGGGAGTGATACCGCTGACTCTTACTGCCATAATATTCCTCATACTGAAAAAGCACAGTATGTACATAGTGCTGACACATATCTGCACATTTCAGACCTCAATATGCCGTTTCAGCCATGTAACCCTTCTGAGGTCCAATGATGATTATATTGTGATCAATCACACAAGGCGCCTTACTCACAGCACTGACATAACCTGTGAATGAATGTGTAACTCCTGATAAAGACTTCAAAAGAAATTGCAAATATATGGGAGAGAATTTTCTACACAAACTTTAAAGCAGACTTTAAGATTCTCATTCAGTGGTTGTTTTGTGAATTTGTTTTATTATTTTCTCTCCAGAGAACAAAAAAGGTCGAAGGACAGACAGAAAGTCAAATCCTGAGGTAACTCTAAAATTTGTATCATTATTCTGTTATCACCACTGCATTCATTATTCTTTTATTATTCCCACTGAGTTATTCATTTTTCACCTGTGTAGTCACTTGAGCCTGAGGTCATATACATCTCTCCAAACATAAAGAAGGGATCAAGAAAAACAGCAAAACCATCTAGACAAGTAAAACTTACATCAAAGTAACATTTTATCTTCTTGACTGTCTGTGCCTATCATTCTGTGTGTCAGGTTTGCGCGCGTGTGTGTGTGTGTGGTTGTAATACATAAATGGGTTTATATGATTTCTTTACACTTATCTGCTTGTCCATTCTCTATCAGCACCATGCCAGTCATGAAGATGTGACATACAGCTCTGTTGCTCGTTTGGACAAACCCTCACAGATGGTACAGCCTGTTCATAGTTTTGAAATGATCATTTCTATGCACAGATGTTTATTCTTAATATCTCTTAAACATGCACTATAGACAACTTGCTGAAACACCTGCTATTTTGTGACGAATTTATTATTTAAAAGACATGAAAATTCACATACACCAGTGGACATATGTTAATACTGCATGCAAGTAGTTGCCACCAAATTAGGAAATTATCAAATTATTTCTGCTTACAGTCTAAGTTTAAATGAATAATTCTGTGATGTCTCTTCTTAGCCAGCCAAGGTGTGCCTAGTGGTAGCACATGGTTTTGCTATGCAGGTACGTCTGAGCCATAGGGGCTCAGTAGCTGTTCTCCCATTTGTTTGGACCAATCACATCGCTTTATCCTTGTAGAGAGTTGCTGGGCGGGCTTAGCACTGTGATGACAGGGCTGTGATGATAGCCAAGAAATCTCAGCGTATCCTAGTGGTAGCTTGTCAGGCTACTAATTGCATGGAGAGGCATGCGCCCCTTGGATTGAGCCTGATTGGATCAGTCATAGGCAGACAATACATTTTAATGCAGGTGTTAATAAAAGTTGCTCGCCACACTCCCTACAGCTTTCAGCTACCACACTACAATCCAGCTCATGAGGAGTTTTATATTTCCACATCAACAAATAAGAAATGATAACCACCTTTAAACAAAAGAAGGTGTACAAACCTGTCTGCAGTGCAATGCCAATTCCTCTCTCATCCTCCCTGTCCTGCAGCCTCTCCAGCCATATTGCAGCCTTTAACAATAAAAAAAGTCAAGTTGGTGGATTAAGGAGGTGCAGTAACTCTTTAATTGGTGAAAATAAAACAGCTGAAGTAGTCATAGGTTTATGGTTTGCTTTCACAATGGAATCTGGGGTCTTGATTTTTTCTTTCCACAGGCTGCTGATGACGTTACTTACAGTCATGTTTCACATCAAAGTAGAGGCATGAGGAAGGTAAAGACAGCCTAACCATCTTCTTCAAAAGATACATGTAGAAACTACTGTATAGCCTGTTGGAATAATGTGTGTATTTTCACTGTGTTCAGTCACTGCTGTTTCCTGTAGATGATAATGTGACCTACAGTGCTGTTGTACAAGGAAATGCAAAGGTATGAATACTCAAAGAAATCCTGATATGCCCTCTGTTGTTTGTTAGCTCAGCTAACCCTAGGTCATGTGCATTTGTGAAAATAATCTCAAGATATTTCTCAGTTACATGGCTGTAGCAGTTATTTTGATCAGACAGCTTGTCATTAGCTTGGCTAATGTGCTTTTTGGCTGTGTGGCAATTTTCCCACAAGCTTCCAGAGCATCAGTGGAGCTTACAGCAGCAGAGCTTTCATGTGGCCATGTACACAATTCAGTTCACGGTTTAATGCAGTAACCCACCAAAGTTGATACATCTGCTGAATGAAACCAAAAGAGAGATGTCAGCTTTCATCCAATTGAAATGAAACTCTATTCGACTATACAATAGTCCACAATTCCTAAAACGAGCACACAAAGATCAGTTGTACACATCTTCTTTTACTTACTTGTGTGCTCATTAAAATAAACTGTGCACACAAAATGGGCAATACTGGCATAGCAGCTAGAGAACCTGTCTAGCATGGTGGTAACCTAGAAATTCTGGGTTTGAATCCCAGCAGCTCCGTTGTGCCCTTGAGCAAGGCACTTAATCATAAGTTGCTCTAGAGTAGACTAGCCCCAAATGAATTGACAAAATGCACGTCACTTTGGATAAGAGTGTCTGCCAAATGCATAAATTATATATACATTGGGCACGATTCTCCTATCAGCATGTAAGTCTTTACTTATACACCTCCAGCTGTGCACTTTTGAGCTGTGTACATTTATCTCAAAATATCTCAGGAATTTTAGTTGTTAATTTTTCGTATACCGCTGGTCTACTGTCCCTTGTGCTGTTCTGTGCCACTATCATATATCATATATTGCCATGTGCCACGTGCCTACTGTCATGGTACTCATCCACTGTCTTAACTTGGTATGCTGACACATAATGAAAGAACCTGGCAGGTTGAAAACTACACCAAGCCAACACAAACAGCTGAAAAAAACATGGATTGACCATTAAGGTTTGTGAAGTGAATAGTGAGTCTTTCTTTAAACAGGCTGTGGATGATGTGACTTACAGTCATGTGTCCCATCAAAGCAGAGGCATGAGGAAGGTAAAGGCTGCCTAAATAGCTTCACATATAAATGCAAACATGCAAATGCTACTACTTTCGTAGTCACTGGGATAGTACATGTGTGTATTTTTACTGTGTGCAGTCACCGAGGTATCCTGCAGATAATGATGTGACCTACTGTGCTGTTATGCAAGGACATGTAAAGGTATGGCTTTGGATATGTGATTGTTATGCTTTCTTCACACGTGACTTAACCTCCTAACATGTCTTTTCTTGTTTGCATGGCTTTAAATAAAACAGTCCAGCCAATGATGAAGCATCTGTGAAAAAAAAACTCAAGAAGACGTTTTGGCTGCTTCCCCTTTTTCTTCCTTTGTTCCTGTTTTAAAGATTCACATTCTGCTTTATGGAATTTGTAGCCCAGTCATGGTTCCAGATGAGCACAACCGCTGTAAATTTCATTCTGTAAAACTAGCAAGTCTGATTTAATAAAATAAAATAAAATAATTCATATATAAAACATCTACATGCTGTCAATAAAATTCATGGGTTGAGTGTTTTAGTTTTTACAAACTTGAGAGTTGTTGACATTAAATGAGAGTTGATCAAACTGCAGCCAGGAGTGCATAGTAATAACTGTAAGTCAGCTTTATAGTTCAGTGCCAATGGACTTGGCATATTACAAGTCATACAGATTATTAAAGTTCATGGATGTTATGGGAATCTGAAACAGAAATTTGCTTTGGTTCAGATATCACAGTTTTATGTTTGAATATTGAATATTTTGAATATATCTTTGAACACTAAGAACACTGTACAATTTCCACGGTGTAGTGTATTCATGGCTTAGAATTGCAGTAGCAAAAACTGAAGTGAAGTTCACGGTCAAAATTTACAAAATTACAAGTTGATCCTGTTTATGCTGAATACCTAATAGAACACTTTTCAAATCTTTAGCACTAAGACACTGAACACTTAAGTACCTTTTAATGGTATTGTCCTTAAAAAAATGCATACAGCATGCACGGGGCTGCCAACTCTCATTCTCTCTCATTTTGCTTACATGTTCAAGCATATTATTTGTTGGGTCTTATTTTACTCCATGCCAATATTCTGCTGAACCCAGTGGTGAGAAAAGGCCTTCAATGAAGAATCAATGTCCCTCACTGACTACTCTTTCATTTTTACAACAGTTATTCAAATCATAACATTTAGTTTGTTTAGGCTTAGCTGCCGATGAAAGATTTTCAACCATGAACTTGCCTTCTGAATCTGAAACAGGTTTATAAAAAAAACTACAGGCACATAGGTCATTAACAATAGTTTTCTAGTCAGGGGACTGCTAAGATAAGTGCTCCGTTTATGTTTACTTGTGAAGACCAGTCAAGTCAGGATGTATATTATGAATCTGAATTAATTTAGGTATTGCATATCTCTAGCAGGCCAACCCAAAATCCACCAGAATGCAGGAAATCACTTTGTGGGCAGGTACTGCATCAACCAATCGCTACTGTTTGGTCGTGATGTATGTTAACGCATGAGTTAGCATTAACCTACCACTGCTGTCCCAACCTTTCTTACCAGCAACTGCACCGCCAAGTATAGGCCCACAAGAAAGTGGGTTGGGTAATACCAAGTAGTCGGCGAGGGGAGGGGGTTACATTAGGAGATGTATTCATGCAAGATAATTAATATTTTTTTAATTGGAATTATGTGATTATATTGGGGGGGTTATATTGGCTGGATCTGATTTTTGGAGGGGTCATGACCCCCGTAACCCCCATGCAAATTACATGCCTGCGCGCTGGAACGCACCATATGAATTCACACACATTCACACACACTTTCTCACACACTTTCAGCCCTCCCTCTGTTCGCTAGTTGGCCCATCCAAGTTCAGAGACGGTGTGAACAGCAGCTTATGGCTGGCTCCCTGAGCAGTGTTGGAGAAGCACAAGGCGGCGTTAGCCTGGCTAGTTTCCTATTCCGTGTGTACCAACAATCAGCAGCACACAAAATGTGATGCAAAGTCTTACCAAAGTATGGCTGGTGAAAAACATTGTTTTGGAGTCTGGAGATCTGAGCCTTGAGACTGTGAAATGGCTGACCAGATGACAGCAATCAAAACAGCTTGTAGCTAAGATGACAGGTCTGTAATTATCCTCTTCGCCCCCCGATGTGTCTCCTACATGTGCATTTCCTATTGATGGATGGCAGCTCACATCCTCAGATGCCTTGAGCTGTGTGCACAACCCTTTGCAATGCTTTGTATTTGAACCATACTATGATGCTTTGACCCTTCACTTCCTCAGGTGTCTGCGGAAGCTTCAATGCCAACCGCAGTGCTCATTAGTTTATTGGTGTCTTCTGGTGTCTGTTGTCACAGGTTGTAGTACATTCTGGTATGGCAGCTGCACTGTAAGAGACAAGAGAACAAGATTATTGGTCTACAGCTCCCTGGATTAACATCACACACTAGTACCACAGGTAAACAGACACCTCACTCAGTCTGCACTGGCACCTTTCTCCCGTTATCCCTCTTGGCAATAGATAAACACTGTACAGGCACACAAGGATTCACACACAGTTCCTATCCCTTTATCATTACAGTATTTTACAGACAACACCCTCCTAAACACACACAGTTCATATGCACTCTCTAATATTTATGTTCAATTCAATTCAATTCAATTATATTTATACAGTGCCTTTTACAATAATTTTGTCTCATGGTGCTTTACAAGCAAGAAGCACCCAAGAGCAACAGGGCAAGGAAAAACTCCCTTGTGTTAGTTAGTCTAGGAAGAAACTTTGGGCAGATCCACGGCTCAATGGGTCAACCCAATTGTCAGGGGTCATGCAGGAAAAGTATGTGGTAAACAGTGGTTATCACGATAGACTATAATTTGTCCATGATTTTAGATCATGATATTGATTTCATGGTCATTGAGTTGCATAGCATATCCCATGACAATCAAAAGGCATTCCAGGCGTTCATCTCATGCAGCTGATTATGATGATGCTGATAGCTGGCAGCTATCAGTCATGAAGGTACATGGAAGCTCAAACAAATGGGGTCAGAATGCACCCCCCCACCCCTGCCTCTCAATGAAACCAACTTTCTGAAAGCTCTGACCATGCTGAATGTGAATTTGAAAGTTTACATTGAACATTTGTTGATGCACTACATGTTTCAGCCCCATGAATGTATGTACACTGAAAATTGTTGAGAGGTGGGCACTGGGCTGGGCTGACTCTGTTGGTTCTGGTGCTATGTTTTGATTGAGTTTATTCTGGTGGAATTTAGAAAAGTTATGAATGGGTTCCTTAAAAGGCTAACATATGCTTTCTCTGGACAGCACTATTTTTTCAGTTGGGATGTTTTCTGCAATCAAGTTGACCCAGTGGGTGATATGACATGAGCTCTTAGATTTCCAGTTTTGGAGGACAACTTTCTTGGCGACAGCTAGAGAGATGACCAGAGGATTATAAGTTTGGATATATATACTGCACGTGATTGGAAAGAATATTCCTAGGTAATAAGGTCTTCTATTTGTAATTTGTACACTATTCATCGTGACCAAAATTCTCAACTCTCAGTTTTGATGGTCTGCAGTAAATTGAAGAAGTACAACTTCCCTTTTTCTGCGATCTAAATAGACTGATTCATACGTGTTTTATAGCAACATTCAAGTGTGAGAAGATCAGCTCCTCTTTTCACTGAACAGACATTTTATGACTGTTTCGCTTCTTTGAACTTGTGGCCCCAGACCAGGCTGATGACGTAAGACTAAGTGGGAAGTGGAACTTTACTTTCTTAGTTTAGTTTGACATCTTTCTTTCTTGGTTTCTCACATGTGCTGTCTCTGAAGGCCCTTTGACATCTAATACAAAAGTAACAGGAGATGATAATCAACAAGATTTCAGTTTGATAGTTACCAACATCCTCAACCCAAAGAGCATTTCTGGACCCTCAAAACCTCAGGCTACCAGTGGTCAATTGGAGAGCACTGCAACTGGGTCAGAATTCCTTCAACTGCAGACTGACCTTCAGCTGGCAGACTGGGCAGTAGGTAACAGCAGAGGGCCAACAGTGCTGCTCTTGGCCAGTGACAATGCATTTTCATGGCCTTGACCATTTCTGACCAATCTGACCTCATTACAAGAGTCCCTCTTCCTGTAAAATTGGGTTGGGTTGAACACCTGCAGAAGAATCAGGAATTAATCTCATTAGGCATCTTATCATAGACATATTATTCAAAACTCTAGTATATCACATTTACCGAAATGACCCTTAGTGTCATGTCATCTTATTAATAATAATGCTATGTGGCCATCACACCTCAGTTCTAAACACAAACTCACACAGGAACCAGCACAATCCCTTTACTGTTAGCTTTTATTGTAATATGATTGTCTGCATTATTCAGAGTTTGAGAAGAATTTCCAAGACCTACATTGAACGTCTGAACAGGACACTAGACACAGGTACAAGTTAATTTTTTAATAATTCCTGTTGCCTTGGAATTGTACATTAAACTCTAACCTCTGCTCTATGAATTGGTGAGCAAAGTTTAAGTCAAAATTACAGTGTATAGAAAAACAAAATGTAAAATGGTTACGCCAAAAAATTTCCTAATGCAAAGAAATTAAGATATTTGCCAAGTCAACCAAATGTTTGCATTCCTATTATTTGTTACAATTTCAAAGGCATCTTTTATTTTCTCACATAATTTTGAATTTACCAACTGGGCTATTTGCAGATGTACTCAATGAAACTGAACACAGAGCAAACAAACAGTCGAACATTACAAGGGATTTAAAGTTGACAATGGCATTAGCAAACACTTTTTTGCACAAACAAGTGATCACTACCAATAAATGTAAAAAAAAGTGTAATTTCATGGCTAAAACCATATCATCATTGTCATCATTGCTCAAAGGTGTGACCATATATTGCAGCTGGGTCTAGCTCCAGCATCACTTCACTTCACTGCCATTTACATGTTGTCAGTGACTTCAGCTATAGTGATGTATGTGTGTGTGAAGGTGCATATTTTGGGCTGAGTGAGATGGTTTCCTGTCCTATTTCCTGTATCGCTTTGCCTGGTCCTTTTTTGAGAAGAGGCTGCATAGTGAGTGAGGGTCAAGGGGCTGGAAACAAGGTCTGTGATTTTTTCTTTCTGTAGCTCGGTATCACAATGTGGTTCTACACAACCCATCAACCCACCCAGCCGAGTAGACATCTCAAATTTGGGAGCACATATTCAGGTTTTACGAGTTAGCTGAAAAAGAGGAATGTCAGACTGCCTTTGGTCTAAACATTTTGGCCCTACATGGTCCCTGGTTCTTGTTTGGCTGTAAAATAAATCTACTTCTGTCAGGATGATCATCTTCACTGAAATACAGAAGTATTTCATCTGTTATACTGTAATAGAACAGTTGAAAAAGCCCACCACAAAAAAACATCAACATGTAACATATCTTACGAAAACATTTATTTGAGTGGATTCTTTGGAATGTCATTGTCATGATATCACTTCAGGACATAAAGGACAGAACTTTGATTTTTGTTTTGATTTTTGCTTTTTTCAAAATGTATGTGTGTCTGAATACAAAACATTAATTTCCACTTTAAGGCTTTGCTGTTTTATTCATTTTGTTATCCCTACCACAGCATTTTACAGAAGCAGTATTGAAAATAAAAGTCATTTTTTCCTCTTCATCTGTTAAAAAAAATTGCACAAAATTTAAGTGACAGTACAAAAACTAAAATAATAGGCCGTGTACATAGTTGGGTAGGACTTAACTCTAGGGGATCTGTATACCTTTTCAAAAAAATGAAAATATGTCAATATACATTTCAGAATTTCATCACATCTTTTTGAAACGTATAAAACAGGGAAAAGAATAAACACTGAGTGTGTTTTTTGTTTATTTTTTCTTTGTTTTTTTAACAACATGAATACTATAAACACAAACAGCTTTTTAAATATATTTATCAGTGCAACATTGTTTCTGCTTTTAATTCACGCTAAATTATCCACCCTCTCTAGATACCAGGCTGTATTTATCCACTTGAAGCTTGTACTTAAGTGTTGATGCTGCAGAACGGTCAGAGAATGTGATTGCCACAGTACACAACAGAGCTCAAATATACCAAAGAAGCTTGAACAGAGAAACCCCAATACCAACCCTTCAGATTAGACGTAGAAAGTCTTCTACATATTCTACGTGTTATACTAGCGAGGAACCAAACATTCTACTGACTAGTTGGTCAGCATGGGCAGTTTGGTTGACTCCACAGATCACTCCTTTCCTCACTCTCCTAGTCTCATACATAATATAGCTGCAATACAAAAGAAATCAGATGATCTCCTCTCCTGATATCCTCTGTTCCCTGTTCTTTCATCTGATGAGTCATCTCCTCACCCTCAAATAGATTCACAATAGTACATGTATGACTGAGAATGGGTCAATGGTTGTAATGCAGTCACACAACAAGGTGCAATGAAGAACCTCTGACAGGTTAAGGCCACAGTCCTTTGGTAGAGACTCAAGAGCCAATGGCCAGAGTGGCTCTCCAGATGACATCCCTCAGATGATCCAGCATCCAGTGGCCAACCCAGTGGGCCCCAGGCCCTGACGTCAACAACATCCATGGCCTATGGGGTCACCAGGGCCTGTGTAAAGGCCAGCTAGGTGACCTAACCAGTGCCAAAGCCCCAAGCCTGTCATGAGCAGATGATAGCACCATTCTTAGACTCTTCCCCAGTGACAGGGCCTTAGAGTATTCAAGCTTCGATGACGGTGAAAGTAGCACTTTTTTTTATCAGAACAACACACATATATTACAACATGATTGAATGTGGCCATACCACTGTCACTGTCCCACTCCGTTTGCAAGGCGATGTATTCTTTTTTTGTCCTGTAGCTGTCCACAAAGCCTATTTGGTTTCTTGATAGACATTCCATGCATGATTTGTTGTCTCTGAAAGAGGCCATGACTTTTGCAACTCTCATTAACAAACACTACAGGCATGACAAACACAACAGAAAACTCTAAGAATGACCCAGAAAAACAGATAGTGAGAGTGTAAAAGAAAGTGAGCTCAAGAAGCAGAGCTCCATAGCAATGATAGAGAGATTACATAGAGAGGAAAGAGAGGGACAGAGACTTTGGATTACATTGCTTCAAAGACAAACATCACTGATGGGGCAAATTTAGCTACATAATATCATGTCGCTTTTTCTGCTACCGCCATTAGGCTAATAGTTGTGAGGAACAAATGTTTTTTAGTCCTGTCCTGTCTGGTTTGCTGGCTAGCTCTAGCCTGCTCCGATCTACACTGGGCTCAAAAGAGTCAGATGATATGGTGGTTTACATATGAGTTTCATGTGTCTGAATAGACTAGCTGGACAGACAATCACGCACGCATGCACGCACACACACTCACATCCACACCCACTCACTAACGGACTCACACACTCACACATACTCACGCATACATACAAGGCTGTTAAAACAACAAAAAAACAAAAACAGGACTACCTCACACTGATCACCTTCACAAAACAACCGGACAACTGTATTTACAACACACAACCCAAAGAAAAAGTAATACTGCAGCTTTTAAAGTCCATTTACCTTGTTTTGTTTCTTTTTCTTAAAAAGAGATGGGAGGTGAGGGCTTTAAAATATATTAACACATATGTACAATATGTTGGCCTTGACATCCACGCTCCATAAAATGTACTCTTGTTTTTGCAGACCTGACTACACTCCAACCATTGAAAGGAAAGGGATGCAAAATTTTAGAAAAGAACTTCACAGAGAATGCTAAATGAGATGCACTTAAAGGCACTGTTGGAACCATCTATGCTTTTTCTCCCCACAAGAGATTCAGGACGGGCAAGATTCTGATCTTGTTGTGTTGATGATAGAACCTTTTTTTCTCACATCATGGTTCATTTTGGGCTTTCAACACAAAGAGAACATTCTGAAAATAAAAATAAAGTGTTTTTATTCTCAGAGAAAAAGATAAATACTTTAAACATGATATTGGTCTCAACACCAGCATCTGATTGTAAAAAAAAGAAAATAAAACAAGATAAAATAATATTAATCATAAAAATCAATAAAATAAAATTAAAATAATCTCAATCATCTGTACATATTTTTTTTGTAGATGTAGTTTTTGTTCTCATATTTTGTACACAGTGTCCCCTACTGGTAGGTTCCTTTCACTGCCGCTCCTGAGAAAAGCATGGCTCAGTCACAACCCCAAACTGGTTCCTTCCCGCAAACTTTCGGAGCCTTCTCCTCGTCCAGTGAGAGCCTCGGCAGTCCATTTAGCCTGGCCCTTAGTTTTTTTTGTTTTTTTATTTTTTGCAGGGGATGGTGGGCTCTTCCCTCTCATTAGTTGCGCTCATGCCTCTGAGTATGAGTTCTGTGTGTTGAGCTTGTCTTTCTTGAGTTTAACCCCATCCACCAGCTCAAAGTTATAGTTCTCCAGAGCGGATAAGTTCCTGTCGGCCATGCCCCCGTGGGAGCAGGCGCAGTAGAGGACCACCCCACATATGGCCCCCAGGAAGACCCCCAGGGCACTCATGGCAATGATGGTGATGAGGATGGGGTCCAGGGTCTTCAGCATGTTTCCTCCGCCGATGTTACTGCTCTCGATCATGCGGGGAAAGTCTGTGATCTCCTCCACTGTACAGTGTAAGAGACAACACGTCAGAGACATACAGCAAAACTATGGCAGAGAGCAGACAGTTAAGAGGCTGATAACAGATTCACAAGTCAATACAATATCTGGTTGAGCAAGTTGGAGTGACATACAGATTTCATTGATGTTGTCCTCTGGCGGCATGGGCTCAGTGGAATCAGCAAGATCTACAGACAGAGGGACTAATGTTAAGAGAAGGTCTGGTCTTGGTGCTTAAAGGAAGCTTCTGCACAGTCCAAAAACAAACAAATAAATGAAGGTAGCACATGTGCACCCAGACAATCCACTCACCTTTACAGTCATCCATGTTGAGATTGTCCAGAATCTTGACGTCATCCACAGCAATGTTCCCAAAACTTTTCCTCTCCACTGCAGCTTCAATGACCACCTGCAGGGCAGGGGAGGCAAGGGGTGAAAACACGACCTCATACAGAACTGAATGAGCTGGTACAGAATGCATTGGGTGCAGAATTCATTTAACATATTTAGGATTATGGGGCTGTAGTTAGTTTGGGGACCTGTACCTGATATGGTTTACTGGAGTGGGGCACCAGGACACGGCCCTCCCTCCAGCGGTTGCCTTGGTGCCCACTGACGGTCCAGAGCAGGATGTCGGCGGGGCCCATGGCACCCTCCTTGCGCTGCTTGATGTGCAGCGTGCCAATGTGGGAGCCCACCATGTGGTACCAGAAGGACAGGCATAGATCTGACTCCTGCGACGCCACCTGGGGGCTCACGATGCGCGCCACCTCAGTGTCGCGGGCACCCGGCGATAGGATGATAAAGTTCCCTGAGCCGCCTGGGGGTAATGGAGTTAGTTTAGATTGATCAAGTAGGGTAAAGAGATGGCAGCTTACAACACTGTCATTGTGAGCTTCATTTATCTTAGTCCATAATGGTAGTGCTTTATTTAAATGATTTGTATTGGCTTCTCTGCCTAATTTGATCTATCTCTGTCTCTCTACTACCTTTGTGGTCCATATTAGGGCCTGTGTTAAGGGTGGGTGTGCCACTGGTTTGAATCTGCCACTGAAATCCATTGTCTTCAAGACTCCAACGACAGAATGATGGCTCATGGAAGCCAAAGTCACAGGCAAACCATGTAAAACCTGTGACAAAAACAAAGAAATACAAAACATGTCAGTAACTAAATACTGTCAGTAAAACCTGTCAGTAACAAAATAATTTCTTACTGACTGCATTAGTATTATACTACTCCTAAAACCTGCTTGCACATCTACATGCAGTATGGGTGCAACAAGTATACCTAATGTTTCCCTTGCCTTGATTTGCAGGCATCATTACTACTGCCCATTAGGGGGCAGTAAAGCTCTATCATAGAATCTGACTCTGACATGCAAGGTAGAACAGGAACAACAGAAACAGAATAACAAAGAAGAAAGACAAACTAAGCAAGGAAAGGCAAGGGCAAGGAAGTATAGACTACATGTTACAGGCTGCACATGGCAGGATGTTCTGATATATGTGCAGAAAAAACACTCCTGACTGGTGTAAGTGTGATGGAAAACAATAGAAGCCCACAGAGATGAGGAGAATGTCAACAGCAGAAAAAGAGAGGATGAGAGGGAAAAGCGGAGGAAGAGAGAGGCTGTCTAATAATGTGCTCAGATAAGACAGCAGCTTTCACTTCAAGCCCACAGCGAGGGGCAGCTTTTTAATGAGGCCAGCGGTGCTCTTTTAAGGAAATAGCTAATATATTAGGGCAGCGTTTCCCCATGACAGTCCCCCCCAGAGAGACCCAGACTGATAGAGCCAGAGGGGAGGAGAAGGAGCCTCAGATTGGAATTCAGGGCTATGGGTTAGATGGGCTACAGAGAATGCAGTGTGAAGAGAAAGGAGAGACAGGTACACAGACAGATGGACAGACAGACAGACAGGCAGAGAGAAAAACAGAGGGAGACACCTTTAGACATGCTTTTAACAGCCACTGGTTTTTGTCCATTTGCCCACAATTTTGTTTTCTCAGCATATGAGAGAGAGTGAGAAAGATAGAGTAAGAGTGAGAGAGAGAAAGTGAGAGAAAGAGAGGAGCAGAAATTCCTTTAAATAAGAATGTCCGACCTGTGCACTGACACACAGCATCAAGTCTATTTATCCAGGCAACGCAGAGGAAAGAATTCCCAGCAAAAACCCACAGGGCAGGCAGTCTGCCACTAGTGCTGAGGAACATACGGCCGTTTCCAATTAAAAAGGCTTTGTTTGGCCTTTTCCATCTCGGAAAGGATTAAGGCTGGATCAGTGCAGAGTGAGGAGGAGGAGGAGCCCTAGCCTTGTTCTGGGCAGCACAATGTGTGTGTTATGCATAGTGCCTCAGCTGAGTCCTCTGCCACAGGAGCAGACTGTTAACTCAATTGCTCTCCGCAATCCATACCCTAGTCAGACCATCCAACTGCCATGCACTCACCAGGCAAACACAGACTAGCTTCTATTTTAATTAGTCAAGGTCAGTTAAAAGGGAAAGAGAAAGAAAGAGAGAGAGAATGTGTGTGTGTGTGTGTGTGTGTGTGTGTGTGTGTGAGAGAGAGAGAGAGAGTGAGTGTGTGTGTGTAATGCGGTGAGGCGTTTCTTTTTGCCTCAGGTAAAAGGAATGAGAGGTGCAGTCCATTATCATACACTTGATTGATAATAACTCCCAGCACTGACACAAACACAATGAAGAAGTATATTGGCAACCCAATGGCTGCTGTCTCACAGACACAAATGTTAGGCAAAGACAGGCCCTTCGGAAGAGACAGAGAGAGGGAGGGAGGGAGAGAGAGAGAGAGAGAGAGCTATGATAGTGTTTCCTCAGAAATCCATCACCAGTGGAGAGAGTAAAGAGAAATGAGGTGGAAAAAGAGTGTGGAGCAAATGTACCTGGGTCCTGTGGCACTGTCTCCAGCTCTGTTGTCGTTTCTGGCATGACCGTACTTCCTGCTGGACAACAAGAAAAGAACAGTTAGTCCCTGTTAGACGTGCACCAACATGTTAGACCTGCTAGCACTGCGCTAACATTACTGTACTTTAGCCAAACTCATCCTATCTAATGGCCATGCTGTTTTAAGAGAATGGTTGTATGTTTACTGTTCTATGTCTGCCGCTCATCGCTGCTGTTGAACTGTTGAGCCTGATAATGACGCTAATGGCTTGTTTTCTTTTGGAATCAATGTGGGGTTGGTGAGTCACTGTGCGTAGGATAACTGTGCCTGGCTGAGCCCAGCTAAAAGTGAGGTGGGCTTTGTGGTAGAGCTACTCATTCATTAGTGTCATTCCAGCTAGCCAGGGAGGAGGGGTGGGGAGTGGGGAGTGGGGGGTACTGAGTGCTCCTCATTGCTCTGATTTGAAAAGACCTACTTTCCCTTCGTTCTGCAAGGCCAGAGAGGGCCCGTGCTCACACCAAGAGACTGCAGTCTAGAGGACAAGGACAAGGGTGTCTGGGTGTGTGTTTTATGTGTGTGTGTGGGTGTGTGTGTGTGTGTGTGTGTGCACATGCGTGTGTGTGTGTGTGTGTGTATGTGTGCACACTGTACATGCATGCATGCATTTCATGCATCTGTGTGTGTGCAGGCACAGTAGAGAAGAAATGTGAAAGAGAGATAGAGAGGGGTGCAGGAACCAGCGGCTAGTGAAAGGCTTTCTGTGCAGCTGCTGAGGGGGCTCAGGTGTTAGAGGAGAAACAGAGGCTGACAGAGAGGCAGACAGAGAGAGAGAAAAAAGACAGAAAGACAGAGAAAAATTCACATAGAAGGATGTTAGTTGATCAGATGCATTCTGGATGCAGAGGGTAATTATGAGAGCAGTGGTGCGTGTATATGTCACTGTCACAGGGTCAGGGTGTGTCAGTGTGTTCAGTCATGTCCATGTGTGTGTGTGAGTGTGTGTCTGCATGTACAGTGTGTGTGTGTGTGTGTATGCATGCAAGAGAGCTTAGGGGCTGCAGTCTCATTGGGGTGGCGTTAGCACCTGTCAGCTCGTAGTCATCACCTGTTCCACTGTGGCAGTTGGCCTGCTCATCGTCACACTCATCTGAGGGCGTAGTGCTCGGGGCCAAAGTGGTGGGAGGCAGTGTCGGAGCTAGAGAGAGAGGGAGAGAGAGAGAGGGGGAGAGGGAGAGGGAGAGGGAGAGAAGGAGAGAAAATCAACGACAGTCAGTGGCATTTCATGAGAGCTGTTTTATTGCATGTGCAAAGCAAACAAACACGCTGGGGTCTGTCTGACCAGTTCTATTAACCCTTCATTAACTCCTCTGCACACTGGGTCTGGTGTGTGGCTCTGGGCTCTGAGGCTGCCGTGCGGGCCACTGCCACTACCACTGCTGCTCCCGCCGCTGCTCTGACTGGTGGTCAGCCACACCCTGAACCGCGCCAACCAACAGACCTGTCATTAGGCCCCTGGCGGTGCCCCCTTTTGGATGTGGGGAGGCCCTTGAAGAGTGGTACGCCATGGGGCCCTGCAGCGTGGGGCCCCTGATCTGTGGCCAAGTGGGCGGCAGAATCTCTGTGTTTGCTCAGGGCTTTAAAGCATCTCATCACGGGGATCACTGGGCCTCCTCAGTTAAGGGGGCAGATAGGCAGGCAGGGATGTATTAGAAAGATGTAATTAAAGTTGGGGAGAGAGAGTGGTTGAGAGAGAGAGAGAGAGAGGGAGAGGGAGGGGGGGAATAATTGAAATCCCAGATGCTGCGGACAGCAATGGAACTGTGCGCCAGGTCATTAAGGGTACGCATGGGGTGAAAAGGTCAGAGATGTGTGTCAGTATGTGTGTGTATATGAGAATGAGTTTTATGTGTGTTTGTGTGTGTGTGTGTGTGTGTGTGTGTGTGTGTGTCTGGGCTGGCTATCACAGACGTGTGTGAGCTCTCTAAGCTTGTGTTCTGTAATGTCTGTTGTCGCCAAAGCCTTGTTTGATTGTTTGTGTACATGATGATGTTTTGGTGGGTACATGCCTCTGAGCTGTATACACAGTGCTCGGATGTGTGTGTGTGTGTGTGTGTGTGTGTGTGTGTGTGTGTGTGTGTGTTTGTGCATTGGCATTAACACTGACAACAAACACTGTGATCCAAAGCCCCAGCGGGACTCCTGGGCCTCTCACAGGCAGAGAGAGAGAGAGAGAGAGAGAGAGAGCGAGAGAGAGAAGTGTGGGGGTGTGTGCACTAATCCATTGGGGCAGGTGGACAGAGATCTTCTCCATCTGTTTCAGGGGCTCAGCTTTTGGAAAGGGAAATGTGGGTGGGGTGTGGTGGGGTGGGGAGGACCGAGGCTGCCTTTGAAGTTGCATCTGCAGGACAACTGTCCTGTTTGAGGGGGGCTGACAGACTCCTTCCCTCCACACAGCTGTACACTCTCTGGTATGGAACCACTCAAACACATATGAGGACTTTCAGCAGCGTGGCTTCTGAGCACACACACAGACACTGAGCTCTTCTATCTTCCTTCCACATTAGTTACTGGGAGATGCACACACCTCTCACTGATTACTAATTAGCTCCAAGGAACAGCATATTTATACCAGAGCTACCTGCAAGTGATTTAGCTTCAGAGGATCCCAAGTTCATTTGAAGACATCCTACAGCAATGTCTGTGTTGAGGATGTTAACATTTACATCGGATTATGTCAAACAGCTTTTTTATTGGGATTGCTCTGAGATTTCTAGCTTTTCAATTAGAAGATAAAAATAAGCATCTGTTGGTTTTGGACCAATAGGAATAGACAGATGGAGCAGATGCTAGCATGTGTGTTATCAGTGCTGCTGCAGTGTGAGCTGCTTGGCCTACCTTCAGTCTCACAGCCCAGGAGCTCCAGGCGCAGTCCCAGTCCTGCAGGGGTGGCCCTGTCTGGGTAAACCCGCACGTAGCGCGTCAGCAAAGGCTCCACAGTCCTCTGCACAGGGGTGTCATAGTTCATGTTCCCTTCGAAAATCTGATGGGAGAGAGAGAGAGATAGAGAGACCGAGAGAGAGAGAGAGAGAGAGAGAGGAAAAGCGTTAACGACAGACAAGTGAAGGAGACAAAAGGTGGAAGCTGCTGAGGCAGACAAAAAGGTAGAGAAAAAAAAGCAAGACAGAAAGGGGTGTTCTTTTTTGTGCAAGATTCCGTCTTCCTCTCTCTCTCTCTTAGTCCCTCTCTTCCCAAGGCCCTGGGGCTCTTTGGTTCGTCTGTCTCTGATCAAGTGAACAGAGCGGAGGAGAGGAACCAGAGAGCTCTGCTCGCCCAGATCAGAGTGGGCCACTGCCGGCTGAGAGAGCCGTCTCAGTGGGGGTGGGGGTGTGCCGGTCAAAAGCCCCCTTCACACAGCGCCGAGTTGGTCCTGTGAAGCGCCTTTACCTTGATGAGGAAGAGGGGAAGAGACTCCCTAGGTGCGCTGAGAGACAGCGCCAGATGAGAGCGGATGAATGGATGGCCGTTAGCGCTGTCGCTTCATTTGTCCTTCACTCAGAGCGAAATCGAAGGGAAAACGGAGGGAAACAGAGCGAAAGAGAGAGAGCAGGGAGGCAAAGACAGGAAGGCTTTTAAGTAGGACAGCGGGGCATCAAGCTTTCGCTTTTGCCTTTAAATCAAATGCCAGGGCCATCTGGGATAGATTGATGTTCCTGTCGCCCTGGTGGGTATAAGTGGGGATGGGCTGTTGCTGTGCTGGCAGCATGGAGGGAAATGGAAGAATACTCATGCATGCACACACACCTTGCTCTCTGTGTCACACACACACACACTCTCTCTCTCTCACACACGCACACATACACACACACACATACACACACACGCGCACATCTGTGCACACTTTCACACGCACACATGTGTGCAGCATGACATACATCTGTGATCTACTCAGTGTCAGAGATCCTTTACCTCCACTTCTCTCTTAGTTTCCCTTTCTCTCTCTATCTCTGTCTCTCTTGCTCTCTAACTCTCTTTTATAAGGGTTGAAGCAATTCTGCTTGAAGTATTTTACTCAGGGGAAACTAAATAACCCAGACAGTGACTCATCAAGACATGCTAATCACTAGAGGCGTGAGAGGTGGGGAACTTGGATTCCCTTCCAACCACGTCCCCTTTGTATATAGTGTATCTGCGCTTTACAAATGTGTTTCTGAGCGTTGGACTAATTGTGTACCTGCGAGTGGCTGTAACAGTGATGAGTGTTGTGAGGTGTTTGCTGCCCTCACCTTGGGCTTGCTGCCTGTGGCGTCCATTACCATGTTCCAGTCGGCGCCGTTGGCGCTGTAGCCCAGACGGAACTTCTTCATGAAGACCTTGTTCTCGCGGTGCTTGCCGCCCTGCAGGATGAGGCCGCGCACCAGCTTCTCCTCGCCCAGGTCCACCTGCAGCCACTCATCCATGAAGGGCTGCGGCTGTGCAGGGAGCATCCAGCCCGAGCGGCTGGTCAGCAGGCGTGCGTTCTCTGGTACCCAGCTACGGTCAGCGTGAGACGAGGCCGTGATCTGTGAGTCAGTGATGAGGCCAGATACCATACCCAACATGCCCATACATGGGTACTCTGTTTGAAGACAGAGAGAGAGAGAGAGGGAGAGGGAGAGAGAGAGGGAGAGAGAGTAAATATACATCCTATATTCAAATGTTATATCAATAATAATCTTTCATTCCTTGGGATTTGCTGTCTTTTTTCCCTTTGACATGGTGGCAAGAAAGAAATGGAATAATATCAAACTCTCTGCAATCAAAGTCCTGCTGTCTGCTATCTGCAGACTGAATGCAAAAGCTCAGTGTGAGAAGGGAGAGAGGAGTAAAACAGATAGAGCTAGAGAGAGAAAGAGAGAGGGAGCTAAGATAGAGCTAGAGAGAGAAAGAGAGAGAGAGGGAGAGAGAAAAAGAGAGAGAGAGGGAGCTAAGATAGAGGTATTACAAAAGCAGCGATAGCATCAAACCACTGAGTAGGGAGATGAACAATGGGCTTTTTCAGAGCTTACAACTACTCAGAGAGAGAGAGAGGAGCCAAAGATAAAAGAGAAAGGTGCTTGCTCTCTCACTCTCTCTCTCTCTCTCTCTCACACACACACACACACACACACTCTCTCTCTCTCACACACACACACACTCTCTCTCTCTCTCTGCATCTGTGTGTGTGCACATGCGTGTGTGTGTGAGAATCTGTCTCAAAAAATACACCACACTATTCTCAGCCAGCTCTAGCCATCTCCCTGTAGCTGCCCTGTCTGTCTGTCTGTCTGCACTCGCTCTGTCTGTCTGTCCATCTCCCTGGTGTTGCCCAGTCTGTCTGTCTCTCCGTATGCATTTGTGTGTTTGTGTGTATGTGTGTGTGTGTGTGTGTGTGTCCCATCTCCACACCTCTCCTGCTGGCCCGTGGGCCCTCCCAGTGCACTCACGTCTGGCTGCTGTTTCCATGAGCTGATGACTAGTGTCTGTTCCTAATATGTCACTCTCACATGGAGTCTGGACTAAAGGGGCTGTACCACAGAGGCAGGGGGGTGGGGGATGACGGAAGAATGCAAGCTGGAGTGTGTGAAACCACTGCCTCGCTAGCCAGCCAAAGCCTTACTGTCTGCAATCTGTCGAGAGCAATATCATCAAAAAATTTCAATCTGCTCCCACTGACCGAATGGCCACAAATAACCACAGCAAGGGTCTGGGAAAGGTCACAGTTGGTGTTTAATGTTTGACTGGAAGAAAAAAGCCCCCTGACGGGGCTGGGCTCTGGCTCAGAGTCTTTCTTGTCCTCCGACTCCACTCCACTTCCCCACTCACTTCACTTCTCCGCTCACTCCCAGCCGGGAAAATACCCTCGCCGCTGGTCTCCCCGAGCAACCAGGGAGCTGAGATCTGTGTTCCATGGATCCTGACAACAGACGGCGGTGGTGAGATTTGTCTCTATTTGAAAGGGCCGGGGGGGGGGGGGGCAGAATTGCTGACAGTAAGAGGCACAGAGATGAAAGCAAACCCAGACAGGAGAAAAAGTGTGAAAGGGAAAAGTCTAATTCTCTGAAGAAGAAAAAGGAAAGGAAGAAAAAATCTAGAACCTTCCCTTTTCCTGTCGTTCCGTGTCAGCAAAAAACATCTGGCCTGCAGAGTATTGATGATTTTTGGATATTTTTATCTGTGCATTTCTGGACAGCAGCCGAGGTTAATGGCAGTCAGCTGGGTTGCGGGACAGCTTTAGGGTAGCATGGGCAGGCAGACACGCCTCTGAGGGATTGTGGGATGTGTGTGTGTGTGTGTGTGTGTGTGTGTGTGTATGTGTGTGAGTGTGTGAGTGTTTGTGTGTGTCAGTGGTGGTAGACAGCCCTCTGGGTGGAGATGCCATTGGAAACATGCCCGTCTGGCCACACGCACAGCTGGCTTTGTTTACAAACATGAAGAGGAGGCTTATTAATGTGTCATATGGGCAGATGCAGTAGCTCAGAGAGGTGCAGGATTTATCTGCAGTCGATTCCTGCATCTAAACAATCTCCTCCTGGCTGCGCTAGTATGAAGAACACGCTACACCTCTCTCTCTCTCTATCTCTCTGTCCGTTGCTCTGTTTCCCTCTCTCTGTCATTAGCCAGCCCAAACAGTGTCCCAGCTGGCCGCGCCATCAGAGCCCAGGCCGCAGGGCACTGATGATGTCACTGGGGCACCCCATAATGCATCTTGCTTCTGTGATGTGTTTGCAGTGTGGTCGGGTCACCCGCCCAAAACATGGTAAGGGCCAGCTGTGCCCTGGGGACTGCCGAACCGCATGGACGCAAACACACATGCATATACACGCAAACACACACACACACACACACATGCTCACAAACATGCAGTCTTTCATCAATTCATACACAGATGTGCACAGCAGTAGATTCCTAAAATAATCTTGAAAGGCTGCCTGAGTGCAGCACACACACTGATCCATATAATATCTGTGCTCTCCATATGCGGGCCACTGGCGGCGCATGTCAGGGGCTGCAGGAGCAGCGGGAGCATCACAGTAAAGAGGGCTGACATTGAGGGAGTAATGATATGAAGTCCCCCACAATCAGAGCCTTGTGGAGAGGGTGGCACTCAGCCAAAAATCCCACAGAATCCAATGGATCTGTGCCAGTTAGGACAGAGAGAGTGGGGGGGTGTGACTCTGTGTGTGTGTGTGTGTGTGTGTGTGTCTGGCTTCGATGGCCACAATAAACTTGACTGTGAATACGCTACACCATTGACTGAGTACATACATCAATGTGTGTGTGTGTTCTTGTGTAGTTGTAGTTCTCTGTGTGCATGCAGTGTGTGTGTGTGTATGTATGCATGTATACAGTGAGAGAAATAGATGAGCACTCACTGAGCTGTGCTGCAAGCAGTCCTTGCTGCTAGAGCTGCCGCCATTCATTTTAAATGAGCTACATCCAAACATCAGGTAACATAAATACGTAATCAACTTCATGTGCCTCTCATCAATAATGCACAAGCCACTGCACTTCTGGCAGAGAAAATAGCAAAAGCCTGTACTCCCTTTCTCTCTCTCTCTCTCTCTCTCTCTCTCTTTCTCTCTCTTTCTCTTTCTCTCTATGAGTAAATCTGAGGCGTATGAGAGACGGATTGAGTGCAAAAGGAGAAAGTTAAATGAATGGGTGAAACATTCATAGGTGACGCCAAGACCACACAGAGAATGTTTCCTCACACACGCAAGGCACTTAGATTTTCCAGATCTTCACATGGTGTGTTTTTATCCAGAGGACTATCTTACAGTAAGCCAGTAAGCCAATAAGCCAGAGCTTCAATTCAATTCAGTTTTATTTATACAGCGCATTTTACCATAGTATCGTCTCATGGCGTTTTACAGAAGGAGCACCCAAGAGCAACAGGGCAACGAAAAATTCCCTTATGTTTAGTAAGTCTAGGAAGAAACCTTGGGCAGATCCACGACTCAAGGGGCTAACCCAACAGCCAGGGGCATGCAGGAAAATTACAATCAGTAGTAACAATGACAGATCATAACATCATCAGGCTCTCACCTGAGATCTTGCAGCCATACACTTCGAAGCGCAGGGCGATGCCGTTCTCCCAGTTGACGGGCCTCAGACGCACATAGCGGGCAAGAGTACGCTTGGGCAGGGGCGTCTTGACCACATCTGTGGGGTTGGTGTTTCCCTGGAAAATCTGACAATGACACAACAGAGAAAAACAGATGAGACATCAATTATTGACGTTGTTTGTTTTTTGACTGTCAGCTGGGGGTTGAGGGCCCAACAAAGGCCGGGAATCACCTGGCGCCTTGCCCTAGAAACCAAGTGAGGGAAGGAAGGGGAGGGGGGGGAGACAGGCGGACAGACAGACAGACAGACAGACAGACAGACAGACAGACAGACAGACATTATCTAGGTCAGCTTCCTCAAAGCACTGCTAGTAGGATTTGGTGCATGAAAACAAGGAACTCTTAAAGAGAGAAAAGAGAGATTCTCACTGTTGAGGAATTCTTGTTAAAAGACAGACCACCGCTCAAAATTCACTGCTAAAAGGCTGGCCATATCATGTCATCTGTATGGAACCTTCAGTCTACACTCTTTCTTAGTCTGTCTATCTCTATCTCCCTCTCTCTATCTTTCTCTGTGTCTGGGTAGCCCTGGGGGGGAGGGGGGGTGCATCCAGTGTGTGGATCAGACCTCTCCACTGCTAATCAAGGAGCCCAGTGATGCCATAACCCTTTGGCCTTTCCAACTCGCTGCCTGCCAGGCCCACCAGCCCTGGGAGACAGCCCACGCAATGTGTATGATTGTGTGTGTGTGTGTGTGTGTGTGTGTGTGTGTGTGTGTGTGTGTATGTGTGAATGTGAATGTGTGTGTGTGTCCTTGTCCGTCTGCGTAGAAAGCTAATATGGGCTGAAGTGTGCCTCACATGCAAGTACACGCACACTCTTCACACAATATCTAGGGCACTCATATGAACACACACACACACACACACACACAGCTATTAGCCCATCCAGAGGCCCTTGTTGTTGAATCCCTAGGCACTCCTTGTCAAATGTGCGAGAGCGAGAGAGAGAGAGAGAGAGACTGTCCCCTGCTCTGGTGGCCATGTTGTTGTTGAATGCACTAAGTATGAAATTGCTGCTCCCTCCAGCGCAGTGGTGGCTCCTTGACTGCTGCCTCAGCAGCCCCCAAATGGTCCCTCTGCTCTCACACACACACACACACACACACACATACACACACATCAAGAACAACCCCACAGCACCTTACACACCTTAGACTGTGGCTTACAAAAGATTAAAAGAATTGGGCCTCTGGGTATTACACACACACACACACACACACACACACACACACACACACACGCACATGTGTAGGAATGATCAGACCTCTATTTTAGACACAAGCATGCACACATGCACACACACGCCCACACAGGACGGCAGTGTGAGTGCTAGAAGTGAGACAATTGTATTTACACTTAACACCTGAGCTTCATCCCTTTCCCTGGCAACCACTCAACGCCAACGTAACCTCCGGCACGCACATACGTTTATTTGTGCAGTCAGAGGAATCCTGCCCTGTTTGCTAACCTGCTCGCTGATCGATCACATATACGAGTGTGTGTGTGTGTGTGTGTGTGTGTGCTTTGTCATGCTTTGCTTGAGTGCTCTGATGAAGAGACACTCAGAGCAGCTGCTCAAACACAGCTCCATTCCACTGGTCCTCCTAGACTGGTCTTGTCCCGCTATCTCTCCCCTAATCACTTCTATTGTGTCCTACACACTCAACCTAGCACAACAACAAAGCCAAGACATTGTTACTCACTAAATTTAGCCATTGTGTTTGAGCGCTAATCTTGTCCTTTGAATGGATTTTGTCACTGTGGTAATAAAAAAAAGAATGGCTAACAAATTACCTGAAAGACCCACAGATGACAATTGTGTATTTCATCATATAATCATATCTATTAGCAGACAATACCCACAAATCATCTCATCTCTCAGATCGTCTCTAACAGGCACATACTATCAATGATAGTATACTTGTTCTTTCAGGCATTAGATGCCTTCAGATACATATTGCATATATAAAGGGGTAGTCACCCTAGAGGGATTTTTGGTGAGATCTTTATACACACCTAGTTTGAGGTCACAGTAGAGCTATGTGATTTATGAGCTAGCAGCACTGGGAAGACAACCCTGTTTAAATAAAATCACTGTTGATTTCACAGCACAGCAACTCCGACCTTGTCTGAACTTAGTGAAACAGCTTGTTGAGAAAGTTATGAGGCAAATGGTGTGAGAACTACTGAGTTTACACACCGGACGTGTGTGTTTGTGTGTGTGTTTGTGTGTGTGTGTGTGTATGCGCCGATTTCTGCGTGTGTGTCTGAATAGATGAGTGTGTGAGAGTGGGTTTGCGTGCACATCTGATGTCTCTCACTTTCTGCTTTGAGCCTTCCTTTAATGTGATCCAGTCGTCGCCGTTGGAGCTCACATCCACTTTATATGAGCGCACAAAGTAGGTCTTCATGGTTTCCTGGGAGATGGCACCTTGTGTCCCAATGGCTGAGACAAATCGAAGGAAACCTAGGTCAACCTGTGAGAGTGACAGAGAGAGAAAGAGAGAGAAAGAGAGAGAGAGGTGTTAAGTTCTCTCCAGCTGTTCTGCTGCTCTTGTGAACCATAAACTGAGAGAGATGAGCCACTAAGAAGAGCGAGAGCAGACATTAGAGCGACTCGCTGTAATCAGCGCACTCGTCTCCAGCGCAGTTGCACTTGTAAGGAGCGTGGCTATGAGATCACCATTAGGAATGGAAAAGAGCTGGAGCAGCTTTATTTCCTGTGAGGAGAGCATACAGGAAAGAGACTTCTGGGAATAGCCATCCTGACTGCCAGACAGACTAAACCTCTATAGCATTTACAGCATTTACACACCACCACCAAGATCTCTTTTAACACAGACTCCAGCTCCAGAGTATATCCACACCTCCTACATATGCAAACAATGGAAAAGTATGGACTTAGAACTAGGGAGGGTTGCCTGCCCTCTAGTGTCCCCCTTCTTTCTCAGTGACAGAGGATGAGTAGCCTCAGTGTTTCTGAACAGACTGCATGCGCACAGCCATTCTCTTGACTGCACAATTGATCACATTTAACTAAAGTCAATCCCGCCCTGGACTGAAGTGAGGGGGCGTAATGGGGAGAGTTTGAGGACGCGCTTGACTTGTGTGGTGGAGGGTGGATCACGTCACTAAGACTCTTCTAATGTCCCCGGCTCTGCTGGCATTAACGTTTCAAGGGCCTGGCTTTCTCCTGCACTAATGAGGAATAATGTGCTTTGCGTGCAGAGAGAAACATAGGACTTTATCAATTGCAGACCTCTGGTAGCTTGGAAGAAAAAAAAATGTGGGAATAGCCCTGCTGTGGTGAGAGAGCGAGAGAGAGAGAGGAAGGGAGAAAGAGGCATAGAGGTACTTCAAAGAAACCAAAGTAATGCAAGCATTTCTCAAATGACTGTGTTACATCTGAGAGGGGATATGGGATGTTGCTGATGCTTAACACATACAAATGGGTTGACATGTTTAAGACTGCTTGGGAAACAGACCCCCAAAATATCAAAGCATCCTCTCCCCCAGATAACGTCTCCTGACATCTCACACCCCTCAGATCCTCAGTGTCTGGCGGCTGATGATCCATTTGACTCCAGTGCAATAACTTTGAGAGCTAAGCACAAAACCAGATGGCAACTCACATGAAGGCCCTTTTAAAAATGAACGCTTGAAGAAAATGGAGAATATGAGTTCTGGATGGGATGGATTACCTAATATGGACTGGATTTCTGAGACACAGTCTAATATAGTCAATGCTCTCTGCCATCTTGTCTCCTTCTTCACAAATGGGGTCACACACATGACCAAACATACATCCATCTACATTTGATGGACAGCACAAGATAGAAGTCTGGAGTCTGTCTGTGTGAGGTTTGTGTGGATGAAGCAGCTGATCCGTGAGCAGCCCTCTGCTTTTGTGTCTTTAAGCCAGCCGCCATGCTCTGCCACCACCGTGACCGGTGCCAGACCGAGAATCTGACCAATAACACAGCTTGGCAATGGATCTATCTGCTAATTGGCCTTCAACAAATAATCCAGTGAGCATGTCAGAGGAGAAAGAAAGGGAGGGAGGCGGAGAGGAAGAATGAGAAGGAGACAGATGGCAACCTTGTCTTGACATTTTTCTTCAAAGCTGCTCTTTTTCTTTTTTACCAGGCGTCCATCTTCTCCCATTGAGTCATTCAGCACTCTCACCTGCCTCTGCGAGCCCTTAAGGTAGGAGTCTCTGTTCAGTGCCTGGGTGAGTGGGATAAAATATACATGAAGTGAGAAGACCCTTGTCTCAGCTGTAGGCAAGACAGCAGCACACACAAGCGCAGGACTCCAGGGCTGAGAGGGTTGGACAGACTGATCTGAAGACTGGCGTGGGGTGAGCTGACTGAATCAATTTCTTCAGCACACTCATGCATACTGACAACAGATCAGCACTAATGAACAAAGCATAATTTATTGATGCTCGCAAAGTTCTGAGAGAAGAGAGAGTGCAAAGGACACAGTGAAGGAGAGGGGGGGCAGAATGGTGAGATGATAGAAGTCAGAATGGAAGAAGACATGAGGCAATGTGCAGGTTGGGATGGAGGGAGATGAAAGAACAGGAAGAAAGACAGAATGCGCCCATCATCAACAGCCTCTGAGTGAAGGAGTTGGGCGCATGAATTCAAATGGCAGAAGAGCTGATGTAACAGTCATCTCAATGTGCTAAAATGCAGCGGATGTCCTTTGCTGCGGGAAAGATATTTTTAAGGCGGTGCTGACAAAGCAAAACAAGGGCCCACGCTTCATCCAAACTAATGTCCTTTTCTTGGATGAGACTTTATGTAAACACTTGTGCATGGAATGGGGCCCATCTCAAGACAAATGACAAAGAAACAGCACAAAAGCTTATCACTGTAAGCTGCAAGACATTCTGTTGCTCAGAATGATCCCAGACAGCTCTATACATCCTTTCAAGGACCGAAAGGCATGTGATGGAACAGAACACACTTCCCCTGGAAAATCATGTCCAAGCATTTGTGGCTTTCAAAGGCAAATTTCTCCATTCTCCATTCTCTATCCCACATTCCCTCTGCCTGGTTCCATCCCACCTGGCATTGGGCTGGGAGTGGAAGCACAACGCTGAGAGCTGTTTAACAGGGGCGAGGCTGGTGAAAGCTCACCGCTCTCATTACGCTGACAAATGAAAGCAGAAAAGCAGAAACGGAATTAGTCGCGCTCTAGCTTGTAGGCAGCCAGTTAAGCCTGCTGCGCAATTAGATTAACAGGGGAGAAATGTTTCAACACATCTGTGTGTCTGTGTGTGTGAATGTGTGTGTGTGTGTGAGGTTGTGCAAGTTCATTTTTGACTTCCAATGTAGTCCCTTTTGTCCCCACTAAGGAAGATGACTTGGCGCTAATCCATCCTTAACCCTTGTAAAAATTCATTAAATGGAACTCCATCATGGGGGCAGTAGGCTGAGCTAGCTGGCCGTGTGGAGCCATGTGACAGCACAGGGGGAGGAGTAGCTGCTCTCCCCAGCCACAGCGGGTAGCCATGGTGGGGGTGCGTGTGGGATCTGCTCGGGTGGCTGATGGAACGCAGAAGAGGCAAGAAGCTCAGGGGCTCCAGCAAACTGTTCCCCACTGCTTGTCTTTCTCGTAACTGTGCTTGTGTGGGTGGAGGCCTCGGCACATGGGGAGGGTTCACAGCGCCGGAGAATAAGGGGCCTGCCAGTTTAAGATCTGTTTATCTGGCAGCCACTTCTGTGTCTATGTGGAAAAATACACCCTCTCCCCAATCTGTGTGTATGTGTGTGGTGGGAAAGAGGGAAAGAGAGAGAGAGAGAGAGTCTGATTTCCCCAAATGGCAAGCAAAATATGCTTGCTGTCCTTTTGGCTCACAAAACAAACAGTTAAAAAGCAAAACTAAAACAAAAAACACAACGAAGCTCAACAGTGCAAAAGAGGAAGTGTAGCGTTATGGATCTAATGCAAATACCATCTGCTGAGAGTGGTGCCAGTTAGTGTCTCTCCAGACTAGAGGCAGAATAAGGCAAAGAGGAGGAGGTGGGCTGGTCCTGAGTCTCTGTGAAAGTAAACAGACCTCGAGGTATTTCCAGGGCACCACAGCACAGCCACCTCCCCCCTCCTTCCCTCCATCCCCTGCCCTCCTCTCTTCCTTTGTCATCCATCATTCACATATTGCCTTTTCCTCCAATTCTTTTTTTGGCAATAACTGTTCGACACCTGGCCAATGTGTGGTTTCTTATAAAATTCCATTAACTGAAGGTGTAATTAATTCGCTTTTCATGAAAATTGTATTACGCGATGCTGTGAGACCTATGAGCTCCCCTGGGACCTTTCTAATTCATCACCAAATTTACCTGGCAGGATTACGCTGCTATTTTTAGCCCCTCATGGCTGCTTGGTAGCATTAAATTATGCACCTTTTTTTCCCAAGCTCCAATCATCTACTTCATCTGACAGTGAGAAACGACCTAAGTCAACTAATGGGTGCACAGGTACATAGTGTGTGTGTGTGTGTGTGTGTCTGTCTGTGTGTAGTATGTCTTTTAGTGTTAAAAATAAAGAGAATCTGCAAGTCTAATTTCCTGATAGAGGATCTGCTATTACACTGACCAACTGCACGAGGGCCAAGATCAACTGGCTGTAGTCTGTAGCAGTTGTGAGCTGGGGATCCATTTCCATAGGCTACATACTCACAGTGCTCTCTGAGGCTCAGGGGCAAATGAATGCATTAGGGGACAGCATTGTTCCTCTCATCTGATGTCAACTCTTGGACCAGTATGCTACTATTTATTTACTGCCAAGTGCCATTAATCAAGGCGGATATCAGCATATGCAACACATGTGTAGATGAACAGTCTAAATTCTCATCTCTCTCTCTCTCTCTCTCTCTCTCTCTCAAGACTTGTCGAATACAAATGAGTAACAATTTACAGTTCAACTCAAGGAACAGTTGGGACTTAAAGGGTTTTTCTGTGGCCCTACCCAGTCCTTGACTGTTCCAGAGATGTTCCTGTGTGCTGTGTAACTGAGCCCCCAGCCCAATGAGAGGCCTCTAGGCTTCATTAGAGCACTGCCTGATGTTCATTACAGTCCCATGCTTGCAATTACTCATCTGTTGGCATGGTGACAGAGCCTGCAAGGACTGCAGTGGAAATAGGTTGGCGCTGATCACTAGGCTTTCACAGAACATGTTCAAAACACACTAAGAGAGGGAGGGCGAGATGAGGCAAAACATTATGCCGTTTAAACCACCAGTCTTTCTATACCCTCACGACGCTTAGTTAGGAGCATATTTGTTTTGACAGGTGAAACAAAACAGAAACATTGATGGCAGTTGTTTCAGCAAGCGACATGTATCCATTTCATGACATCAACACATGCTTTGCAGCTTTTTGTTTTGCTTTGGCCATCAGAGGGAAGTCTGCAATTAGTTCAACTGACTACAGTGGAATTCAACCTGTTTTGCTTCCAAAAAAATCTTTTTTGAAGGGGGATTCACTTTGCTGGCCACTTTGAGGGGAAACAGCTTTGTCAATATTTCTCCTTGTCCAGAGGTGCAGGACCTCGGCCCAGGAGCTTTCCCCCTCGCTCGGCGCTCATCAATCAAGACAGCCCTGCTTCCTGTTGAACTGGCTGGCACGGCCGCAGGCTCACGTCCGACTACAACACCACCAGCGCCGCTGCTGTCCTGATAAGTACACCATTTATTGTGTGCTGTTTCACGGAGGGGGGGGGGGGTTGGGGGGTGTTGTTCCAACTAGGTTGATTAAAGTAAACATCCTCTCCCTTAGTGCCTGGGAAGAAAGGCCCTCACGTCTCTTTGATTTCTCCCATGATCAAACCGTTTAAGCAAGCAGCGGGAGAGGCCGGGGCCACCACAGCCAAATGGGTTTGGATGTATTCACCACACTCTTAGATTTATGGTAATGGCAGAGCTTTTATAAATAAATGATGGGCATGTAAAGAGAAAATATTGCAAAGCACAGAACAACATGAAAAATAAGAGGGAACAGACATAATTCAGACCCTTGATGCCCTACCATTATGCGATACAGGTAGAAATGCTTTTAACATTGACAGCCCCCCTACTGGAGATAATGCATTATGCATGAAATGCCTGTGATCAATGACTACTGTCTGAATGAGTCAGTCATTTCTTCGGAGATCCAGTTGTGAGTTTAAAGCATCATTTTTAAACCTCTGACCTGAAGACTCGGCAGTGATGTTGGAACAAACCAAGCTATCACAAGCCATCTTTTCTGACAGGCCCATTCCTCTTCATGCCAGACATTCATGAGAGCACGTTTGCTTCTGAAATCTGCAGTGTACATCTGTTTTGGGTGTTTTGAGACAGGTTTAGAGACCAGGGCTGTCCTTTGGTGGAGCCTAAATGTGTTGCACAGCTGCAAGTACTTCCTCGTACAATGTCACGCATCAAACAGTCTTTCCTACTGAAAACAGACCTGTCCCATAACCATGACTTTGTCAGGTAGGTCATTCCCCACAGCCATCCATTTGCATAACCGACGAGAAAGACAAGCCTTCAGTTGAATGGAGTGTATCTCTCATTATTAGCTCTCTTCAAGTTGGGGATGGCACGCACGGCTACAGGAATGAAATCTAGTCGTCCAGTCTGTATCTAGCTGACCTCTGCTGCTTTACCTCAGGTTATTCTTTAGTGAGCTCCTCTGCCAACAGAAATGTAGAGTTGTGGATCACCCAGACCTGTTCCCAGAAATCCTCCAGACCCCAATACTAATCACTTTGAGAGCTATGCCCTGACCCTGGATCTGCTCAGAATGTAAACTATGGCATGAGATGCACTGCAGGGAGTGAGAAGCGGTGAATTAGCCAAATAAATAATGAAGGGATGAGATGCATGTGAGGAGATGTGGGGGGAGGAGGGTCAGTGCGTGGGGCCTGATTTGTGTGTGTGAAGTGGACGGAGTCATTAGCAAGGTGCCGTGTGCAAGAGAGAGGGAGGATTGTTGTCACAGCCCTCAGACGAGCTCAATGAGAGAGAAATAAAGAATATCATTGGGTTAATAGCACTTGCTATAATTAAACTCTTTCATAAGTGCAATGCACGCAAGTCGAGGACTGTTCTTTAAATTATGAATTGTAACATTCCATGGCTCGAGTCAGTCTTTTGTTTCCTTGGAAACAGATGTGCAGAGCTGTGAATGTGTGACCGCTGATTGGCTGAGGACTGGTAAATATCAAAGACTGAATGCGTTTCTAAAAAAACTGCATGTAAGATTTTACTGTAGGAGTATCAATTTCATCCTTAATCAATAGTATTCAGAGAATCTGTAATGCTTTATAAATTGTTCTTCTTGGCTCTCTACAGCTCTCCTGGAGCCATTGCATCTTAAGTTTCCTTTTTTTCAAACCCATGGACTGAGAATCTATGAAGTCCACATAATTAGGGATAAAATATGAGCTGGCAACTGTGCAGCCAAGTGGAACAGCTCAATTGGTTTTAAAAAGAAATGATTTTTCTACATTTTCCCTCATGCAATCAACAAACCATAGAAATTCAGATCAAACACATTCCCCCTTCTGTCTTGTGACCTCTATTCCAGAGGCAGCAACAGCTTGCCAAATCATATAACTACTTTATACTGACAGACAGAGGGAGAGACAGAGAGAGAAAAAGAGGGGGGGTGGAGAGGGAGGAATGACAACGTCGACAAGGAAGGAGAGAAAGAATACGAGAAGACAGACAGATAGAGGCAGGGAAAGGGGGAGAGGAAGAACAATTGCCCTGTTGTTTCACCACACACAGACACCCTGAGGCGATGGGCTCTCTCCGCAGCTGTGGAATTTCCCCTTTGGAGCTGGGCACAGACAGTCTGAGGTTTGGGAAAAGGCAGTGGGGGCCGCGAGTCAGCCGAAGGGCAGTCGGGACCTCCACCCCAAGACGCCTCCCTCTCTGCTGTCCCACAGGAAGTGGTGCTGAGGGACACCGGTGGCTGTGGCTCATGTCATGTGTGGTCAGGAGTGTTACAGCCCCCTTCTGCTGATTCAATTATTGTGGAAGTGGAGTTAAGGCCTACAGGACAATATTTTGATAGCAGTGAGCCGAGGCTGCTTCATGGACCTCCCCTAGCAAATATTTGGCTTTAGGTCAGTGCCTATTATTAGCCCCCTGAGGAGCATGTTTGGCCCAATCTTTTCTGAGACAGACGGAGATGGCGCAAGAAAATAAAGTTATGGCAGCATGTTGGGAGTGTTGGCTACATGATGCCCCAAGGGTTAACACTCCAAAATAAGCCAGGACCCTCCCACTCAAAGCAGAGGGGGGGGGAGAAAATCAGAGCCCTATGCTCCAGTACCGCAGTTGTCATGTCAACAAAACAATCAGCCCGCACTGGCTGTAGTGGGTCTAAAGGGGTTTTTCAAAAAGCCTGCATTTCTCCCATCATGCCCCTGTATGTTTACCTTCTCTGTTTACAAACTGTGCTATATGTGTACAAGTGTGAAACAATAGCTCCTTTATGTTAGATGTGAGGAAACTTCCAGAGAGATAAAAGCGCATAAGACGTCTGTGATTTCAGGTGGCTATAAGCTCAGCCAATCAGACATGGAGCTGCAGAGCACATGCCGTCTCCAAGACAACTGCAGGCTTTGTGTTGGTTGGCATGCTGGTCTTGGGGATCTTTTGCGGAAGCCAGAATGAATCATCATATTTGTGGAGTGCATTTGTGGACTGACGGAGCAAACCGCCAGTTGTCTGTCAAAACACAAACTTCACTGACTTCAGTGTTGCTGTTAAATGCATTCGGAATCTAGAAGAATACGAAGGTCTCAAAGCCTGATGCAGCAGTTTCTTTTCCAAACAACTGCAGTCAAGGCCTCTGGAAATACTTTCAGGAAGGAGCCGATTTGTGTCTCAGAGCTCAATAGGGATGTTCCGTCTAACAGGAATAGAAGAGACCATTCACTTTAAACAGAAGAGGGCTCAGTGACTGGGAAAAGCAGTGTACCTGAATCCACTCCTTGGTGGAATCCTCGCTTGGTGTCCAGGCATTCTCGGCGTTGTTGAGTCTGGAGCGTTCTGTTGACCAGCTGGGATTGTATAGGGAGGTGGCAACGATGTTCTCTGGGGGGATTTCACCTGACTCTATCCCAAGAGGCTCAAAACAGTCAAAGTCTGCAGGACAGAGAGGGAGGTTGTGTGAGTGAGAGATGAAGGGATGTATTTCCATATAATCTAAACAACACAGAATGTACAGCAACACTAGCTAATGACATGTGCCAGTGCTGTCTTACTGTTTTAGATAGAGCAGATATGGAAAAAGAAAAAAGATGCAGAAATAACATGGTGATAGTGGTGATAATGGTGATGGTGTGTGTGTGTGTGTGTGTGTGTGTGTGTGTGTGTGCGATCCCAGGAGAAGAGAACATGTCATGGCCTGAGTGCCAACACCCCTTTCCCCTCCTCAGGGACCAAGCCACCACTCACACCGCCACTTCAGCATTGGTGGCCCAAATAAAGAGCACATCAACTGTGCTTCAATGACTTACCCTCCATTCTCTCCCTTGCTCCTGGTCTCTCTCTCTCTCTTTCTCTCTCTCTCTCTCTTTCTCACTCCCTCGATCCCATTCGCTTGCTAACTCCTTCCAGAAAAGGCATGTAATGGAGGTCTACAGCTGAAAGTGTGCTACATTAAGACATAAAGCCGTATTCATAAAACATTCAGCTTCGGCTCTTACCAAAGGACAGCACGAGAGAAAATAGAAGCCTTATGCATTACAATGCATTAAAGAAGTTTGCCCCCTCGAAAACTTTCCTGTAGGCACTTTTTAGTTCTGGGTGAGTATGTTTTGCACATGCTGCACATTTCCTCTGCCTAGTCTCCTCCAGGGTGGAAAACTCCCAGTCATCTTCTCTGTTTTGCACACAGAGAGAATGGGAGAGAGAAAAGGACGTATATCAGCCAGAATGCCCTGCCACCCAGGTTGGGCCATGTGCTGGGTTTGTTGTGTTGACATGGGACAGTCGTCCCCTCGGCTCCCCAGCCTGGGTGGCTGTAGGATCGGGGGGTCAGCCAAAGTTCAGCCCCTGACCCCTGGGGGTCGTTGTCCAGACGCCAAGGCACAAAGGAAATTAGTGCTTGTGTGTGTATGTGCAGGGGGAGCAACTAAGCAACAACCTAACGAGTCAACAGAGTGACCATATAACCTCAAATCCACCTCCACAAACACATCAGTTAAATAAGCCGACACACTCAATGGCATTCCTTACCACAGGGAAACATCAGCAAACAGGTTAACATGGTGAGAACTTACACACTCTCAGACACACACACACACACACACACACAAACACAAACACATACACATACACACACAAACATTCACACACAGTCTTGGTGAGTGATGCAGAGGGCCACTGTCTGCAGGTCTAACCGGCACAGAACAGATGGAGAGCCCATCTGTGTTAGCTGGGAAACATCAGTTACAGTTGCCGTGGGTAACAGATCATGCACTGAGCACCGAATATCAATCCATGCATCTAAAACAGAGCACTGCCCTACAAAAAAAAACTATAATCTTTAACACTGAGGCAGTCACAGAGAAAAAACGTAATGTATGAACTCTGATTGAGGCATTTAAGACTTTATCAACAAAAGGTTGTTGATTGGGAACGTGCTATTTCCCCCGTGCCTTCATGGCTCTCTTAATTTTGCCTCAATAACAGGTCTAACACATAGCTTAGCATCTGTTTCTCTTTGGCTTACTTGCAGACTGCAGGGTACCATACCCCCTCTCCTCCCTCCTACCCTCCTTCTCCTCTCTCTCTCTTTCTAGCACATTCTCTCTGCTCCATATGCATCACTACATTTCTGTTGTTTACTGTGTCCAAACCGCAGGGATCTCTCCCATCTCACCCAGAAAGAAGTGAGAGAGAAAGACCGTGGTTGTGTTCCCCTGCCCACAGCCAGCCCTCTCTCAGGGTGTCGCCTGGCAGCTAGTGGAGCACATAGCAACAGAACATCCCAGCAGCGCCTTAGGAGCCGTGCTAGAGAGCAGGGGCTGCTCAGGTTAAACCTCATGTGGGCATTTAGGGAAATGTGCTGGAGTTCATCCTGAGGCTACGGAGAGGCCCCTCAGGTAGGGGGGCTCATCCATACAGTCTTTAAGCCTGGAAGCCACTGTGCTCTTCTGCGACTGCTCTCTATTGAGACACTGGCTAAGCATTAGCTGGCTAAGCTGGTCAAATACACCTAAGATGCCCACAACATGCAATACTATGCTCAGGAATGTTAGCAGAGATTGAGCTGATAGCAGAGCTGGACATCTACTCTTCTGGTGCCTCTTGACTGATCCCAGACCAATACTGGCCTGGTAAAGAGCCATGTTAAATATGTCTGTGTGTGTCTGTGTGGGCTGAGGGCTTTCAAAAGCATAGTTACTAAATTCAGATTTATGGATGTGATTAATTATTAATATTACATGTCTCTACCGTGCTGGGATCCAGCTGTGATAACAAATGTTAAAGCATTGCCTAACATGGCTGCCAAAAACAAACACAGTGAGTTTAGAGCGAAATAAAGCAGCGGTGGGCAGCAATAACACAGATTACTGGATGGATGCATATGAAGCTGACATTAGGAAATAAAAGATATTGCTCTGCTGTGTAAGTTTAGCTAAACCCTCCTTCAAAATGGTACCCAAGTTCATTAATGGCAGCCACCCCTAAAAATGCATGAATTCAAAGCCAGTCCCTAATTCCCTAATCCATCTTGGGTGGTCCTCCCACACAAGCGAGATGAGATGTGTTGTTGACGCAGTGCTAAGTCAGTGCATTGGCACCGCTGCAGTCTCTCCACTCCGCCTGCCTGCCTGCAGAGCAGAACTTGGAGAGCATGCCAGAAGAACGCTGTCATCAGCCAGCCAACAGAACACAGACACACACACACACACACACACACACACACACACACACAGAGTACCGGGGAGATCTCTCGCTCCCCTCCAGCTGAGGTGATTAGTGTTTTAAGACACATACTGAAATCAAGGGCTGCCTAGAAGCAAAAGTGCAAGTCTGTGTGTGTCTGTGAATGTGTGTGAGAGAGTGTGTGTGTGTGTGTGGGTGGGTGTGTATGTCTGTAGACGGCTGTGACAGAGAGAGAAAGACTGCAAGAGAAGGAAAGGGAGAAAGAGAGAAGAAATAATTGAAATAGAAAATAAAATGAGACATGGAGCAGACAGAAGAGACAGAGAGAGAAAAAACACACACGGCAGAGAGAGTTGTGAGGGGAATGTGGGAGGAGAAGGACAGGGGCTTGGGGACAGCAAAGGAGGAGCAGAGGGGAGGAGTCAGGAGGACCGAGGGTCGTCTGCGAACAGATTTACAGTCGCAGTGAGACACCAGCGTCTGCTGGTGCTTGCACTACTCGCAAATGAAATGTTTAGCTAGCGCATTCTCAAATTGGGGTGAAGAGGTTGTGCCCTCGGCCAACTGACTGTGGAAAAAAAACAACACCAACACCATGGGAGCGTGAGGCAAGAGTGCGTGTGTGGGAGAGTGAGCTTGTGTCTGATGCTACAGGCTCCTGAGCAACAGTGTGTAAAGTCGGGCTCATAAAACACGACTCCATGATGCGTGACTCCTCTCCCGCATCTACTTAATGAAAATGTGTGGGTGTGGGAGTCAGACACAGACAGATAGAGAGAGTAGGGAAGAAAGACAGAGAAACAGCCAGAGAGAGGGAAGGGGCATGAGAGGGAGAGAGAGTTTGTGTGTGTGTGTGTGTGTGTGTGTGTGTGTGTGTGGGTGTGTGTGTTGTGAATCACAAGGACATGTTGATTTAATAACTTCCTCTGTCTTTGACGTTATTACTGAGAGTGCCTTTGCACGGTACCAATTCACCGGTTCACCCTCTCTGCCCCCTCGCTTTACCTACAGGAAACAACAAATTACTGCTGGGAGGGAGTGTGTCAGTGCGCAGGACACATCCGATTCAACAGCAGCTTCAGTTGATCAAATAAGGAAGTAGAACATTTTCAAGGCCTTTCTCTCTGATTTCCTATGCTGTACTTTAGATTGTGGATTCACAGTCCAAACCTGCAAGGCTTTTATAACTCCTAGATGGGCATGAGACTTGAGGGGGGAAGTGTGTGTGTGTGTGTGTGTGTGTTTTCCTACTCACCTTCAGGCACGGTGCGCTCGAGAACAGTGAAGTTGGCGGAGAAGCCCTCCTTGGCAATGGCGCTGTCCGTGTTGATTGTCAGGGCGAGGATGCCCGTGTAGGAGATGATGCGCCCAGGGGTGGTCTGCCCACAGTAGCGGCCAATATAGGGGCCCACTGGGAGAGACAGGCACACACACACATAGAGAAAGAGATTGGGTTGTAATGTCACTGGGGTAAAAACCAGACACTAGATCACAGTGAAGGGCCCCAATGGTGTGCTGAGTGGAAGAGACAGAGTGATAAAGTGAATGTTCACAGGAATCCAGCGCCAGTGTCCACACCATAGAGGAAGTGTTTGTTTGCAGAGTTTTACGACATCAGGGTGCAAACAGACACACAGTCCAGAGGCCAGATCTCCACAGGGTGGCCACAGCACCCTACCTGACCTGACCACGACCCCTGACAACCCAACATGCCCAGAACATTCCAATTCTATACCCACTCATCGTCAGATCCAAGCAAAGGGAAAAGAAAAGAAAAGAAAGAAGAGAAAAGAAAAGGAGAGAAAAGAAAAGAAGAAAGGGGGGACCCTCTGCCCACTACAAGGCCAGGCTGGCGTTTCCGTCTGCTTGTCAGTCATAAATTCCTGGGGCCTCTTTTAGTGGCAGCGCTGCTTTTTGGTCTTGAGGTTGTCTAGGTCGCACATGACTGCCTCCCCCACTGCCCCACTCACAGGCAAAGAAAGGGAGGAAGAGAGAGCAAACAAACGAACGTGGGAGGGAAGAGAGGGAAGCGGGGGGAGAGAGGGCCGGGTGAGGAAAATGGAGGCCGGTAAAAGTGAGCCTGGGACACGTTCCAGTGAGCACACTGAATACACGCATGCTTCATTTGGGTGACGGAAAAGAAAAGGTGATTCAGAGGCAGGCGGAGATGGAGAGAGGAGCGGGGGGGGGGGGGGGGCAGGGGGTTGAGGGGGAGAGAGGGGGAGAGATAAAAGAGGAGGGAAGAGAACAAGGAGAGGTGAGAGAAAAGAGAAAAACAATAAAGTTTTAATGAGATGGTGATACTGCCTCCCCCTCTCTGTCTGTTCTCTTTCCCTTGTGCTTATCAGTGATCAGCAGCTCTGTGATCTGTGAGGCGAGGCGGGCGTTTGCTAGCATGGACTGAACCCCCCAGCCAGTCACAGCACACCAGGCACATGAAAGAGAACAGTCAGCTGGGCCATGGAGCGGGTGGGGAGACAGAACATTATATGAGGCCGTAGTTATAAGAGAACAAGACTCATATGAGGCCGTAGTTATAAGAGAACAAGACTCATATGAGGCCGTAGTTATAAGAGAACAAGACTCATATGAGGCCGTAGTTATAAAGCAGCAGTGATGCACCAGCTGTACTTCTGCACTTATGGATCTTTCTATTCTTCATCAAGAAAATACAAAAAAGCATATGAAAGAATTTGCTTATATGCTTATGAACGATGAGCATATGTTTGTCTACTTACTTTGTGTGTGTGTGTGCGCATGTATGTGTGTGTGTGTGTGTGTGTGTGTGTGTGTGAAGTCTGTACTCAATGTGCGAACCATGACCAGAATTGTCTGCATGACTCAACAGCTCAATGAAAATTTAAAGAGCTGCTCGGCATGGACTCTCTCTGCTGCCTGTGTGTGCTGCTGGAGAAAGAGGGGGAGAGAGGGAGGGGAGAGGGGCCGAGCACGCGGTGGCGGCAGGGCTAGGGAGGGGCTCGTCCCCTGGTGCTGTGGCGAGGCCTCTGTCTAGCGCCTCTAGTCTTCTGCACTAATGCACTATTGATCCATGTGGCCCTGCAGGTAGGATGCAGGTCTCTGAGGGAGACCCTTTCCACTAGCCCCCGTTTCCCACTCTCTGCCCCACACCCCACCACCCACCCCACAACCCCTTCCCCTCCCATCATGTCCTTCCTCTGGTAAAGGGGCTCCAGAAATGGCTATCGAGTGTGTCAAGGCCTCCTCAAGTAGGCCCTATGGAGAGACACTATGCTTAGCCCACCCCTCCCTCCTCCCAGGGGGATCAGAAGGACACAGGCCTCCTTCCCCTTCCCTTCTGCCCTGACTGCTATCAGCAACAAGATGGCTCTGAAGAGTAACCCAAAGACAAAAACAACTTCATTAAAAGCTTCACTAAAAACCCTGCATGTTAAGTAGCTGAGTTAGAGTTCTGTTTGAAGACTGTTCAAAACCAACACGGCAGTTTGCTGACAGTAGGTGTCATCTGCTCCTGCTCCCGCTCTTTTCTCACGTGGCGTCAGAAATAGAGGGTGATAATGATGCTCTCCAAGGGCCAGACTGTGACTTCTGCTCGTCTCAATAAGCACAGCCGGCTGCCCGCTCTACTCTCCGATTTGCCTAGCGCATGAAAGACTCCCTTTCTGGAGACATAACAACACTTAGTCCAGACGCTTCCCATTCCGTCCGTGAAATCATTTCAGACGAGCGCTCTTAAGGGTGGGAAATGGCAACAGTCTGCATGCCAGGGCAAGCACCCACCCATCCTAATGAATGGAGACAAACAACCCCAGTCAGGCCCAGACGAGCCCCCCCCCCCCCCCCCCCCAAGCCCTGGGCACCGCTGCTCTGCCTGGACTGGGCCCCGTGTTGACATGCCACTGACAGGCCCCACTAATCATGTTCTGCTGACCCTGCTGATGTGTGTATATGTGTGTATGTGAATGTGTGTGTGTGTGTCCTGGAGTGCCCGACCCTAACTCCCTGATAAGACTTTAGTTATCTTCACTTTTTTACGGCCAGTTGTTTGTGTTTCTTGCATAACGGAACGCTCGTCAAGGAGAGCCATTTCCTCGTTCAGCTCTCTCCGGAGATCAATCCCAGCACATTGTTGTGGTGTAATAGAAATCTACTCTCTAGGGGAGGTGGAGGGCGGGGGAGTGCGGGGTCTGGGCATAGCCAAGGGCAAGACCTCGCTCCGACTCCTCACGCACCCCACCCCACCCCCACCGCTGCCATCACCCTTTCCTCCGCCTCCACCAGCGTAGAGAGCAGCTGACACAGGGCCCTGCTCCAGGCAGTCTGGCCTAAATATGAGCATTGTGCTGGTCAGGGCCCAGCCCCAGAGGCTCGTGAGTCGACTACAGTCTGAAGTGGTGCATTGTGGGTGAGGGGGTTTGAAGGGAATCTGGGTCATCTGACTGCTGCTCATGGATGTCCAGTCCCCATGGCTATGTTCAAGCACATAACTAGAGCTAAAAATGTAAATAAATGTGACTGCACCTCATCTAGCTGTTGGTTGTTGATGTCACTGTTGTTTTGCAATAATCCCCCAACAATATCTATTTTAATCAATACTGAAAATCCATGCACGTGTGTGTGGCTAACATATTTTTGATTTTGTAGAGGGTGTGTGAAGTAGAGTGTGTGTGTGTGTGAGGGAGAGTTTGCATTGCTACTGACCTCCAGGGAAGCCGTCCCAGATCTCCAAGCGGTCGTACCGGCAGTGGACACCAGCGGGTGGGTTGGGGTCGGGCTCCAGCTCAAAGCTCTCAAACTCCAGCACAATCTCCGACATCTTGGGGGCAAAGATCATGAAGGTGCAGTCTAACTGGTTGGGGTACTTCTCTGGGTAACC
>PYXC01000003.1:1617500-1772500 GCA_015244755.2 Tenualosa ilisha
AACCAGCCACTTGCCGAGAGAGAGAGAGCAACAGAGAGAGAGAGAGAGAGAGAAAGAGAGAGAGACCCATAGATAGCCACAGAAATGCATCTCAGCAGGTGAGAATAGACTGCAGAATCCAGAGGGGAAATCAAAATCTAAAAGCACGGAATCTAATTCTCAGTGACCTTCTCAACACTGCTGCACAATACATCACCAGGCCACTGTCTCCAGGGAGGCTGAGCTGTCAAACCAGCCCATTAGCACTAATACATTCAGCCCCAGTCAAAAACACTCAGGCCAGAGGGAAAAGATGACTACAAGCCCCAGAATGCAGCTAATCCCAGTTCACACACCACAGGCCCACCACTGGCCCACCACTGGCTCAAAACACCTAATGTGACCTTTAGCGTTTTGGAAACACTGTACCTCTTGTCAATTATGAGCTGAAATAGCATTTGATCTGAGCTGGGTCTGTAATCATTATCACACTGCCATAGACAGAGAAAGATGTTATACGTGGTCAGAGTTTGGGTTGGAGTCACAGGTAGAAAAATAAACTTGCTGTATATCTACATAATCTTTGTTTGGCTTGTCAAAGAAAGCTGTCATGATGTCTATACAAAATGTCAAGAAACATCAGCTCAGTGTTTGAAAAACATCTCAGGGTTAAACAAACGCTCGCGCAAAAAGTCTAACCACGAGTCCCGGGTCTGACACAGAAGGCTCAGGGGAGCTCTCCAGGAAAAGCCCTATTGTCAGCTGTCACGGGTGTCAAACACTCATGTCGAGCGCTAACCAGAGCAACAGTAATAAACTGCCACACGAGAATTCAACAGTGCTCAAGTTTGAGCAGAAGAGCTGAGAGCAGCTAATCCTAACTGTCTCCAGTTTCCTGTCTTCTCTCGCTTACCCTGAGTCTGCTGAGAGCTGAACATCTACAGTGGCTGTGTTAATGCTGCATAATAATACTAGGCCATATACTACGGCCTTGTCTGGAACAGCGCTGTACCTGCATGAGATCAGCTATGCCAGGGAATGGAATGAAAACTGTAATAAAATTCTATAAGAAACTTTTTCATACCAGTGCAAAACTAGACTTTGTTTGAATCTGATATATTCTCAGCATGACTTCTCCCTAGACTATGGGACTATGGATCTAGCATTGCGTGCTCTTAGCTCGCTTTCACAGCAGAGGATGCAAAATCCCAGCCCTGGCAATGTTAATGAAATCATCAGGCACAGAGAACTGCTACCAATCAGGGCATTTTTTTTCTCTCCTTCCGTTGATGCCGCCACTATTTTATTTTTCTTTTTTTTCTTTCTTTTTTGCAGGATGTGGAGTTTAACCGAGAGTTCCACTGACTGACAGGACCCCGCCACTTTCAACTCCATGGACAGGAGCCAAAAAGACTTGATGTGGGCAGGCAGTGCAGATGTCTCTCTCTCTCTCTCTCTCTCTCTCTCTCTTACTGTGTATAAAACAGAGTAGGGTGGATATGCTTGCTGTGGCTATCGCATCCATATGGGTGTGTACGGTCACCACACCCTACAAGACGCAGCTGAGTACAAACTCCAGTGAGTGTCCCCCTCTCTTGATGTCATATTTTTAGCCTCTAAGCAGAGGGTGCTTTCACTGAGTGTCAATTAGGATTAGCAATGATGGATTTGCTGCCCGCTCTACTATTAGAATCCTAATGGACGGCACTGAGATCAGCGGAGTCCCGAAATCACATTAATGAACTGCAGCTTGCACAAAAGTGTCCCAGTATGTTCTCTTGCAAAACACAGTGGGCCTTACCATGCAGAAACAGTGTGTGTGGAAACAGAACCCAAGACAGAGTGAGAGAGAGAGAGTGCAAAAGAAAAGAGAAGGAAAAGAGAATGATTTAGGAAAGGGGATTTCCCGCTTCTTTTCTTGCCAGCTTGTGGAAGAGACAGACAAACATGCCAAAATCCAGTTTGATTCGCCAGCTGTCCGTTTGCCTTGTTATTTTTAGTAGGAAACTGAACATTAGTAGAGTATTCATATCCAGACTTCAGGTTCATTTAATCCCATCCTATTGATGGAAAATGTTACTGTCAAATGTACTGGATTAAATGAGTCCTTCACAATGTGACATCTGTGATGACCAGGGCACCCATCGGTACTGATCCCAGGACAGGTGACAGAGGTTCCATTGTGGTTGGTGCTCTGTAATGGTGAAGGCATGGCCATAATTATAACACAACCAATTTAGTCAACATAGTCCTTTGCTGTACAGATCCCTCTATGTCAGACCTCTCTATGTGGGGTCCGTGACTCTAGTAAGTGCTGTCTCCATTCTGAAGATGACTGGATTGATTTTTGAGCATGGGTCATTAAAAATGTATGCACACTGCACACATGTCATAACAGTGCTGCTCAGATTGGAGTGTAGCTCCCTAATTTGCCCATGCAACTACTGAGCATTCAGTTACAGATCCAGGCTTTGTCTCGTGTGGGCTATGGCTACAATTTGTCATTGTGAAGGAGACAAATGCTCAAGAAATCCTCAATGACAAATGAAACTGAACATATAATGTCACTCTCCACCTTCACGTCTCCTGCCTGCTCTTTTCTTTCTCCTACAACAGTGGGGGACCCAGTTCCCAAGCAGGCTTTTTTCACTCCCAGTGAGGAAATGGAAAGAGAAGAATTAAAACACAGCGAGGCTTTCTAGGAAACATCAGACACAACGGGGGGAAAGGGGGGCAAATTACAATGGTTCTGAATAATACATTGAGATTCTTTTCTCAAAAGAAAGACGTGATCGCCAATTAATTAGAAAATTGCCTGTGGCAAAATGGATATATGCATTTACTGATTAAGCAGAAAAAGGGGGGAGTAAAACGTGTCTCTCTAAATGAAAGCAGCACAATGAATTCGGTCAGGGTAATATTTGCCAAAGACAAGAGAACAGAAGAGAAGAGAGGGACATAGTATGGGGGGAAGAGAGGGACTAGGAGAAGCCTTCTGACTCACTCTGAGGAGGAAACCCTATAATCAGCCGCCCTTTTTTCCAGCCATCCTATCAAGAGAGGATGGATGGCATTCATCTGGGCCAGAGGAAGATCTAATATCAGGCCACATTACCAAGGCCCCTCAACACGGCCATCAACCCCTTCGCTGCCACACGGCCATTACTGCACTGAGCCCTAAAGCCACGTTCCAGCAGACAATAACCCCACTGACTCCAACAAGCCAGGGGAAATATATATCAACAGAATCATATACACAGAGAGAAAGAGAGAGAGAGAGAGAGAGGTGGCAATTGAAAGAGAGAGAAACGGGAGAAAAGAAAATGGGAAAGGAGAAAAGTAACACAATCAAGAGAAGAACAGGAGAAACAGCTCATCATATTGCCTTTGTCAGGGGCTCCCGTTTTGGGTTGCCATTACTGGGGAGAATGGCTTCCATTTGTCCACCCTGACATGGGGCTGGAGGAGCACAGGAGGGTGGAGGGGGCTGGAGGGGCTCATCCAGCCAAGCCCTGGCATAGTTACAGCAATGAGAAGTCAAGGAGAAAACATGGAGAGACTGCAGAGGGGTGTGAGGGGGTGGGGGTGGGGGGTGCTGTAGGACCCTGGGGCAGGCAGACCGGAAGACACGCACCGTCTTCCATTAAAAAAACAAGGGAGAGAGGGGGTGGTGGAGGGAGAGGATGGCTCTGCCGTCTCCCTTCCTCACCTCCCTTTCTCCTCCCTATTTCCCCTCCAGCACCCTGGCACGGATGAGCCCGAGCCACACGCACGCAAGCCTCTCTCCCTTTCACTCCCACCCCCACCCCACCTCACCCCCTCGGCATGTCAGAACTAATGATGGCAAGCCCTTGACTCTCCTCCGTGTCAATGGAAGAGCAAAGAGAGGAGAGAATGGGAGTGATGGATGGGAGAGAGGGGGGGGAGAGAAAAGAAACTACAGTGGGTCAGTCTGTGGGTTAGATGCACCCAGCAACCACGCCAGTCCCTGAGATCAGTTCAAGATATTACACCTCATGGTAAATAGATATTTATGGTCAGTCCTGTGCAATCAAAGGACGCCAGTCTACTATACATTGTGAGAACAAAACACTGATAGCAACTACATTCACAAGATGTCATCCTATAACACATGATGTCATGGCCAGGGTTTACTACATTTGCATGGAGTTTTCAGGAGTAGCTACATCTACAGACACACACACACACACACATAAAATGACTGGAATTTGTGACCTAGTGAACTCAGCAGGAGGCTAAATTTAGATGACAAACAGGGATTCTCCTTTATGCGATAGTGCCTGGAGATGTAGGCTGTGTTCACAACAAATGGGAAGACAAAAGTCCCCCAAAAAAGAGGAGGAAAAAAACAAGTCAATTAGAAAAGTATATGGGCCATTTCTTTAGTGCTGAGCCATGCATGCTCGCCCCTGAGTAATGAACTGTGTGTCTACAGAAGGGGTGGGGAGGTGGAGGGTCACCTAGAGGTAAAGTCACTGGGAGCTGTTACAGAGAGAGAGCTAGAGATAGAAAGAGATAGAGAGAGGGAGAGAGGGGGGAGATGGAGAGAGAGAGAGGTTGGTGGTGGTGAGGAGGGGCTGAGGCATACAGAGACAGAAAGAGGAGCAAATCAAGAGTTATGGGCTAATGGATGACAACATGAATGGCCCTCAGGGGTGTTCGCAGGGTCAGTATACATATGGGTGTAGTGTGTGTGTGTGTGTGTGTGTGTCTGAGAGTGACTTTATGGGTAATCCCCTGTCTCCTCACTTATCCTCTCCGCAGGTTGGTTTTATCTGGCTCCAGGTTGGCGCAGCCTGACTGCCTGGGGAAGTAGTGGAGGTAAGGGCTCAGAGGCCTCCAACAGCACCAGGGACTTACTCAATTAAGAGAGTAGCTCATCTGTCTGTCCCAACATAACACACCAGCCCCCCCGCCACAATCCCCCATCACCCACCACCTCTTCCCTCTCCCTATCCCAGTAAATTTCTCTGTCCACTCTCCACTATGATACTCCAGTAGAGACAGACAGAAAAAGAGAGGAGTGTGTGTGTTATTTGTGTCTGTGTGTGTGTGTGTGTGTGTGTGTGTGTGTGTGTGTGTGTGTTTGCCGCCGATTCTCTAGGTGGCAAGGGAAAAAAAGACAAATTGATGAAGGAGAATTTTATTGACTCCAACCATGTCAATGTCACAGATTTATATCCTGAATCCCCCTGCAACACACACACACACACACACACACACACACGCACACTTTGGCTTGTCAGCTATTTCTGTTCAGTGGAGGCGGAAGAGAAAGAGGAAGACGTCTCTAGCATGGCAAAGCGCCTGGCTGGACAAGGAACTGTCCTGCTGGGAGACGAACTTCCTCTTTCAACTCTCACTCTCCTGCATGCGCCCAATCAAAGCCTCTTACAACCCCCCACCCCTCTAACCATCCACTTCTGGACATGTAAACAAATCCTAAGTATTGTGGATTGCTATAGGAGCTCTCTCTCTCTCTCTCTCTCTCGCTCTCTTTCTAACTGCTCAGATCTGCTGGGTTTGTGTCCACAGACATGCTGTGAAGAGCAGGTGCCAAGTGACCCACTCAGAGCTCCTGGTGAATGCAGAGAGAGAGAGAAAGAGAGAGAGAGAAAGAGAGAGATGAGAGAGACAGAGGAAGAGGGAGGAGAGAGATGATGAGACAGTAGGTGGGTTCTGTCGTGGCCATGCTTTCATCAAAAGTGTTAATGCCTCATGGCCGAGCCAAGCTTTTGAAGGGCAGCCTGACCTCTTCTTTCACATGAAGACACACACACACATACACACAGGCACAGACACACAGACACAGACACCACGCAGACACACACACACACCATACACACACACACACACACAGCCAACTCACAGCATGGACACAGCCTGTGATGCTGGTAGTTAGCCCAACTACATGACCACTATACATACACATACACACACACACACACACACACACACACACACAGTGACAGAATGGCCTCTCTTAAGTCTATCTATTTAGGTTGGAGCCAACAACAGAATGCGATAAATGTGGCAGCTCTATAGTGTTCACAGTAGGGGTGGTCTGCACACCCAAGTGGATGTAGGCTTTCTGTGCCACTCTTTGTTTGGAGGGGAGGAGGCCCCTGATGCTCCTGAAGGAGGGATGAGGAAGGTAGCTTCATTAAAGATGAGACATAATGATGAAAACACAGTGTGTAGCAAGAGAGATGTTCAAGAGCGTGGCCAAACAAAGCGACTGTGAAGTATCTGTGCAAAGTAGCTCTAACCCAATCAGTGTGTGTGTGTGTGCGTGTGTGTGTGTGTGTGTTGGGGGGGGGCACAGCCATTCATCACTGTCTTCTTTCTGCTGTCAAGCTTCCAAAGTGAGAGGACAAACAAGACACTAGAGGGATATAGCTAGCCTGTCTAGCAGAGAGAGGGAGAGAGAGAAAGTGAGAGAGAGAGAGGAGGAAGGAGAGAGACAGGCGTTACTGGACAGGTGGCAGCATCTAAGCAAAGAGGTCCTGCTTTCACCCAGAGAGATCCTCCTCTCCTCGCTTCTCCTCTCCAGCCCTCCCTCCATTCTCTGCTGGCTCAATGAGGGACCACCATGACGAGACTCTCTGCCACACAATGACGCATGCATGCATTCATTCAATCAATATATTCATCCACCCTAAAGGACTCCCCAATATAAGCCCCCTGACACACACACACATACACACACACTCTTAGATCTTTTGGTATCTGCGTGCCCCTGGGGAGGCAGCCCAGACTATGCGGGTGATGAGGAAAGGAAAGGTGGCCCATCAATCAAAGGCAAAGGACTATTCACGGGGCCGACAGCTGAGACTGCACATGAGCCGCATGTGGGGACATGGCACATTAGGGCTCCAAATGGACCTGCATCAATTACAAGCGGGCCAGGGGTAGCCCTCGCAAGGCAGCGTGGACGACGGCTGAGGGGGATCTCACTAATCTCGTAGGACTTCTCCTCCATCGCCATCATTCTTCCTCTCCCCCTGTCCTCCCCTCCTTTTTCCTTCCGACCGCTGTAATTATCCCTCCATCATTTCCTCTTTGTTAGGGAGGGGAATAAAAGTGTGTGCTGTATATGATTGCTCTCTAAAGCCACGCAGTAAAGAGTGCTCAGTATAGCATCAGAAACCTGTTGCTAATAAAGTTCCTACAGAGAGACTCTTTCCTTCAGCCCGGCCTCACTGCTTCAAGACGTTTGTAATTAAATTACAGAGTCTCCAAGTCTGTCTCTCGGGTGCTTTTTCATTTTTCCCCTCCTTTCAGTTTGAACTGCTGGAAAGGGGAGAAGCGAGTAGGAAATGACTGTCCCGGGCAGTGGCCCACAGACCCACGTCCAGATTGGGCTGAGAGCTAGCTGAGTCCTGCTCTAATCATGGCCTTCATAAAGCATGGATGTATGCCTGGGACGTGTAGTCCTTGCAGTTGTATGGGCCTGCATCAGACAGACACCAGAGAGCGTCCACGTTGACAAGTGCTGTCCTGGACACCAGCCAGAAAGAGTGCACAGAATGCTGCTTTTTAAGTCAAGACTGAGTCTGAGTGTGGGTCTGTTTCTAATGCAGCCAAAGCTCAGGATCCTCTTCTCTTCTTCTCTCTTTCCTCTAGGATGACCTGCAGCTAGTTGTCACAGTACTCTGTTTCTGAGTAGGTAGATGTTGAAAGACACTGGATGGCTTCCGAGTAACTTCCTTCCTAATCTGGTGTGTGCATGTTTGTGTATGTGTGTGTGTGTGTGTGTGTGTGTGTGTGTGTGTGTTTTCTGCAGCAGTTAGGGCATGAATCACACAAGTGACAGAACAGTGGGGAGGTTGGCAGATGTCACAGGGAGAAAGCTTTTCAATCAGCCTGTCCTTCCAACAAATAGCCAAGGTGAAAATTTCACCGGCACAACCCCCTTCACCCCTGCCAGCTAGCACACACACACATACACACTCTCTCTCTCTCTCACACACACACACACACACACACACACTTCACTCACTTTAATCCTTCTCATTACCCAAATGACTCTCCTACCCTCAAACCTTTAGGTCATATCAGAGGCAGCAGGGGAACAAGGGGACATGTGTATTTGTGTGTGTGTGTGTGTGTGTGTGTGAGTGTGCGTTTGCACATGTGTATGTGTGTGTTGGGTGGGAGGCACCGCAGAAATAGATTGGAGAGGAGCTCAGAGTGAGGAAGATGTTCAGCTAAAAGTAATAAATTAGGAGGGTCTCTTATTTGCTTTTCTCTATTCTCTCATATTCACATCCTTCTACCCACTCAGAGACACAAACACACACACACACACAAATATCCACAGATGCAGTATAAATGCAGGTGTAAAGCTGATAGGACACAGTTTAACCTCTTCAAAGTCTCAGTTGATTCCACAAATGGCATCAGTATGTAAAAAACAGACCACAAAAGACACAAGCTGGCCATAGTCAAAACAAGCCCACCTAATGGGATTTGAGACAGCCTGCAGACTGCACACAACACAAGCCTTTTTCTCACAGTCAAACTGCTCCAGGAGGCGCCAAAAGTCCACACTTTAATGGGATGTTTTCTTTTGCCCAGCAATCTAATTTACCCGAGGAAAACCTCACCATGAAAAAGCCTTCCAGAGAGACACTGTGAATGAATAGCATCATCAGGTGTTTCAGCCTTCATACACACACACACACACACACACACACACACACATACACACACACACAAAAGAGAGAGAGCAAGGTAGCACACAAAGACAATAGATACACATATCGGCTGTCTTTTGTGCATGTGTTATGTAGACAAGAGTCTAATTATTGTGAGTACTTCACTGACAATTCCCTTTGAAAAAGAACATCCCAGTGACCTGGAGGTGGTTGATGTGAACAGACGTATTAATTCTGAGTAAAAAATGTGTCAACTCTGCCACCTCCTCACATTACTGGGCCCTGCACTTACCCCTGCTTGCTTTTTAGAGAGAGCCTTTCTCTGAGCACAGGGGAGAGCTAAACACAATGCGCCACATTCCACACTTATTTATTTTCCCCCCATGACAACCTCTGATGGATGGCCACACTGACTCCCCACTTTCCCCGCCGCTCTTATTTGCTTGGGGATGACATGGCGGTGAGGGGCGCGCGAGAGCAGGGTGGAGGAGGAGGAGGAGAAGGAGGAGGAGGCGAAAAGAGCGAGAGGTGACTCTCTGGCCTCCCCGCCACGGGGTGCTTTTGATTGGCCACCAATCACCTCACCTCCAAATCGCCCTCTGCGGAATCTGGTCGACATCTATAGAGGAGCCGCATTTTCGCCGTTACTTAGGGAGCCCAAGAGCAGTATGGGTCTCACACACACACACCCTCCTCTCCTCACAAATTTGGTCTTTGAATGGTCTTGGCTAAAGCCTGAGCACGACGGGAGGTCTTTAACTACTTCACTGGAAGCATTAAGCTGTCACACTACATCTTAAAACCACTCTTACCTCTTGCTTTAGAATGGGAAAAGAGAAAGAAGAAAGAGGGGATTTCAATCACAGTGCACAGACAGCCACAGAGTGTCATGGCGTTAGCTGCTGCTACTGGGCACTATGAGCATGAACAGAACAGAACAGAAGAGAACAGGGGGCCAGCTCTAAACAGGGCCCCAGATGTGTATTGTCTGAGCGCTTCAGTGGAAAAGGTTTGCCCTCACCACAGGTGGTGCAGTGCTTTCTGGGGCTAACTGCTCTGTGTGTGTGTCTGTGTGTGTGTGTGAAAAAGAGAGTATGTGTGTCTGTTAGGGGGCTTCAGTAAGATAGAGGCTTTCAATGACTTGTGTTGGGCCACAAAGACATGCTCTTCACTGCACATTCTCTGCATATCTCAGCACCGACAACAGCAACAATAACATCCTCAGTCACATGCGTGTACACATTCAGTACTCAACAGCTTGCCATACTGGAATTCAATCATCTTTGCTAACATTCTCCGCACACACAGTGGACTTCTTCCACTATTTCTCTCTCTCTCTCTGTTTTCAACTGTCGTTGAGTCTGACAAAGCAGCCCGACCACAGTCTTTACACACAGCTTCAAAGGGGATCTAACAATCATTAGAAAATCCATAAAGCTGTTTTCACTGCTTCTCTTTTTTGTTTTGTCAGCAAAATGGAGCCCATCAATGATTCATGTCTGTCAGGATATCATAGCTGCACCGGAGGAATTCTGGGACCCAGCTCCAACGTAGTCACCGAAACAACAATGTTCTGCCAGAAAGTGGAGATTGCTACTCCATACAAGAACACCAACAAGGACTAAAAGCTCTCAGTTACTATCAGTTTGAAAATAGCAAATATACATTTAATGTCAACCTATGTTTGGTTGAAACCATGTGGGACCAACAGAGACCACTGTTAATCTGCCTTATGTGCTCCAGTAACTGTGGCTGTGAGCAGACATCTGCTAGCATTATGGGATCAAAGTGATTGTTGATGCACAGATTCATTTACCAACAGGCCGTCTTTTTGACTTCTCTGTTCTTGGTGGAGGCACCTCATTTATAGGGGAAAAACTCCAACTTAAACACGGCACATGAGCAACCTTGAGTTTTTCACTAATTTTTGGCAAGCACAGAGCAGCTTGTGACCAACGCTAGGGTCCGTGGAGGAGTGAGAAAGATACACACACCAAAAGATCTGTCCTTCAAAATCCACTTAAGTCCTTATCTACTGATTGACTCTTTCTCTCTCTTTCTTCTCTCTCTCTCCCCAAACAAACCTGACACAACTAAACAAACAAGTTAAAGAGCCACATGAACACCAAACAGTGCAAGCGCATGTTCATCATTTTTTCATAAGCTGGATGCAAATATTCTCTTATCTGATTTTGTTGATAGCTTGCCTGTGTTCAGCAGCTATGTATCATGATTTCCATTTGCTGCTTATTACATTCCAAATGGTGTGCTGTGGCCTACATTGTGACTTCCTTCTCCTGTTCTACCATCTGATAAGAAAACCATTTCAGCCATCAACGGTTTCCATTATGTATAGAGATGCTTAAGTGCCCAGTTTTTCATCAACCAGAAAGAGATCATTAACACCAAATATCACTCTGTGCAAATGACATGCTATGCTATATCTGAAATGCTCTGGTAAGAATGATATTCATGAATAAGGGCAAAATCTACTTAAATACAAGTGATAAATCAAGAAATGAAAACAAACAAAACAGCAGTGAATTATAGCATTGAATTTCAAAAAGATTCATTATCCAGGGATATACGAAAAGCTTAGAAGTTGCCCTGTTTACCAAGAAAACCGCAATGTAAAGGCACTTGTTATGAGCCACACAGTCGGCTGTGTCAAACGTCGCTTTAAGTTAGCAGTTAGGTCACCTTGTAAGATTGTAAGGTTTATAGTTCATGACCATACCAATGGGCATCATGCTTTCTGGCTCGCCTCTAAGCATAATAGGTTTTTTTTTGGTGAGAGGAGTAAAACAGTATAGCCTATGTTTACACTCCCTTGCCAAACAAGCCTTCATGCGTGCGTGGAAAACGTAATAATTAAATGCAACTACACCAAATGCTAACTGTCCTGTCAAACTATCGATTACAGGCCCACTGAAATGAACGGCGGGCCTGCGTATAACGCAGGAAGGACAAAGTTAACATTATGGTAAACAACATTACAGCAAAGAAAGTTTCCCTCTCAAGAGCAATAACAAGAACTATACACCTTTGTGTGTCTTTCTTAGTCGGTCTCCTCGGAAAGGCTATGGTAGGATCTTTACGAGTAGAGCATGGTAAATATATATGGGCCCACAAGCATTCATTGGCACTGATGCGATTATGTTTTCTTGAACTATAACCTCGAGTGATGAGTAGGAAAGAGAGACATGCATTCGTCTAAAGCTTAAAAATTTGACACGCCGCCAGGTGGCGCAGTTTCACTTGGAATCTGAAACCGATAAACGCGCAGTACTCACTTGCATTCTCTGTCCTCAAGATCGAAATGTGGGTTGAAGTTGATTAGAATCCGCTGGTTAGGTCCTGGAGCCGTGATCACCCACACGCATTTCTGCGATGGATAGTAAGACATTGGATATCCAGGTGATGTGAGGTAATCTGCAGCTGTGATCCTGATGTTATCTCCGCATTTATCTGAGAGAAAAGGAAGTAAAATTAATGAATAAATATACCTTGACAAACAAAGGCCCGAGCTGACCGTTTGGACAATAGTGGGCAACATCCACGGCAGCGAAGTTTTGCTGTTTTAAGTCATCCCATAAAAATGTAACACTTGCTGTAACGCATTTTCACAGGGACATGCCATGTTAGCTCTGTCCGCCATACAGGCCTGTTTGGGAGTTTTTCTTCAAAAACACACTTTTACGCATTGTTCTTATAAATCTGCAAAACAATTAACTAGCGTCACGAGACAATATTATTGTAAAAGGCGCTGTATAAATAAAACTGAATTGAATAGTTTCCAGGATATTATTAGCGGGGATAATTAAAAGTAGTAGTAGTATCTAGTCTATTTTTTTAAAACACTTAGGCCTATTGTTACTTTGTAACGTGTGTTCTCCTATTGTTGATCTTTTAATTTATGGTGTTCAGGGTGCTTTCCACAATGTAACTTTTACTGGAAATAATGTGGACATAAGTAGGCTACGCTCAGGGAGTGTAATTCAACAGTGGTGTCAAATGTATCAGTCATTTTTTGGATATTTAAACTATATCATGGTGTTCTGGTTTCTAAACCTATTTTGGGAAGAACTGATTGGTTTTGTCAAGACACAGACTTAGGCTGCATTCCGCCTAAAACATAACCTATATTATTCCCCTTTTGCATGGAGTGTTAAGGCCTCTAATATTCACAATTTTGTCAATTGTGGTAACTTGTATCATTTGCACATCTATGGGGATCTATGAGTAAAACTACTGGTGTATGGGATCTATGAATAAAGCCAGTGGAGCAACTCTCACTCTTTGTTGGCATAAATATGCTATGATGAAAATATCCTGTCTTTTTTTCAAGATGGGCATTTCGTTCAATACAAGTGTTTCCCCTTTGCGACCCATGCCAATGAGTTACGCGATGGCTTTGTCCTCCTTAGCCTATTGGTTCACCTCTTTGATAAGTTCGAAATTAATTCTAAATAAACTGCGCACTATTTCTTGAGAAGAGACACAAGAAAGTTACGCAACAACCTATAGCCTATAAAGTGTTTCTTGAAGGAGACAGGCCTTCAGCCTTTGCCGTTTTTCAAAGGACTAATCCATTCTTCCTTCCAAAGTCAGTAAGGAAACGCTGACATAGAAAACACGATTTAGACGACAGTATTGCGTTTTAATCCTACTCTGAACAGCCTAATAATATAAAATAAAAGTACAGTGTATTCCGTGATTTCATCAAAGACACAGAGAGAGAGAGAGAGAGAGAGAGAGAGAGAAGGGGAGAGAGAGAGAGAAGTTTGCGCACGTACAGCAGATTTCAGCAGGTGAGTAATGCAACCTGAGCGCCGGTGACAGGATGTCTTAAACCCCAAAACACACTCTCAAACAGAGAATGTGTCAGCGATCACTTACCATTTCTGAAAGCCCTGGCGACGACAAAGATTCCAGTTAAGAGGATCAACGCTAATCCACAATGCATCCTTGTTCCCAGGTTTGTATTTTTAATAATAACAAAACAGGAAAATAAATAAAATTCCTTTTGAGGTTGATTTAATCCTCTCGACAGATTGCCGTGTAACGATGGGAAACAAATAAAATGTCTCTGTGTTGAAGAAACTCGTCTTTTCTGTGTTTTAGGTTGTCTGCATCCTGTCTCTTAGTTCTGGTTTCCTCTGTCCTTTTCCAGCCGTGTTCCTCTCTCAAACACTGGCCTTGCCATTTCCTCAGAAAAGTCGGGCCGGTTGATGAAGAAAGGTTATTAACACACAACAATTCGTCCTCCACCTCCTTGGAAATGATGGCCAAGCACGCGTAATCCTCCGCTGTTAAAGAGAGAGAGAGAGTGATTGAGAATAAGCGGTGTCTTTCTGTACATAAGACTGTCGAGATAAGCAAATCACCCTCGCGTAGTTACCCGGGCGTTCTGCTCAGCCTCAAGTCTGACAAGACACGGGCTAGTAACACAAACATCTGGCGACTGGCATTGCCATAACAGTGTCTAAGCGAGGGATACACCCCCTAAATTGCAACCGCTTTTCTTTTCTTTTTTGTACGGGCCGTTCTAGCAGGCTGCTGAATCCCGGGTCTCAGAGGGGTTTCTGATTGGTTTGATTACAGCAAGGCGAGGACCAACCTATGAAGCGCCCTCCCGCTCCCTTTACAAAAGGAAAAGGGTCTGCTGGTTTGGTACGTTGCTCCACTCTAAACAGTAACAGAAAGCGCACAGACGAACTTCCCCCTTTCTGTCCAGAGTCGAGTCACTCGAACGACTTTACATATTACATCTTGTAGCCAACTTGTAAAGAAACAAAAACAGGAAAACCGCGACACGAGGACAAACCGATATCCTGTCTTCCATTTCACAGTCGGTCCTCTTCATTAACACATTTTATCTTGATAAAATCTCAGCATAATCTGGTTAAATAACGCATTTATAGGGTGTCGCGTCTTTTACAGATCTACGTTTTATCTTTTGAAAACCTGCGCTCGGTTTGTGTTTGGTGCCCCATTCTTTATGTCTGGAGGGTAAGCTATTCGTCCCCCGTTAAAATATATCTAGAGTGGTCTTATGCATTATACATCGTGCGCAATTCTTTAAAACACCACTACTGCATAAAACAGCTGTTACTACGTGTAGCCTACATCTCAGGCATGAGATACACTTCAGTCCGTGTCCTGACGGTGAAGCCGGGCTCTTGGCGCGGACCGTTTGTGTCTCAGTGAAAGCGTACCTGGCAGAGTCGCAATTGCGCGTGCAGACAGGCATACTATCATTAACGCTTTGAAAACATCATTTACCCCTAAGTGTTTAAGACCGATATTGGTTTGGGTAACCGACAGGTTAACGGAGACGGAATAATCCAAGGCGTCTCCCGTGCCTTATTTCGTCCACCCTACATCAGTCTATCCAAACTGCAAGTGGGCTGCAAGTAACGTTAGTGACACATTGTAAATTTAATTTCTCTGAATCATCTAAATAAAATTAACGTTTATTTATGTGAAAATTAAATATATATCAGTTAATAGCTTATACTGTTACATACTGCCTAGTAAGTTAGTAGCCGCTTTATAAAAATACTTTCATGCACACCGACGTCTAGTGTCAGATTTTGACAGTTCAGAGACACAAAATGAAATAAATCGATGTCACCTGTTCTTTGTAGATCCACAATCAGCAGTTATCCACCAGCTGATTTGGCCAACAACCTGCTACACGATGCATTGAGAGTGGCCAAGGCATGTAGCCTATCATCCAAAATCCGGATCGAAGTCTGCTGCTCTGTATTCCGTGCCGATTTTTTTCGCCTTTTTTTCCTTTTTGCACTTTTGCAAGTCCTAACTCAGCTTGTACATTAGCAAGGTTGTGCGCAGCATTTGGTAAGCGTGCTCTTGTATGCGACCAAACGTATGCCTAGGCTTCGTTGTCGAATTTGAAAATAGCACAGAAATGCAGCACGATAGGTCGGAGGCTGGGCAAAACAGACAACACAGATGGGTGAGGAGTGAGATTCGCCCCGTTCTTTGTGGTTTGTTGTTATGGCTTTGTTCTAGCTGTGCATCTTCGCTCTACCTGTATTAGCCTACACATTAACTTACATCAGTTTTAAGCGAAAACTCAGTTTGTGCAATATGACCGTGTCGCACCCTAAAGGGCTCCTGTCCGCGTTTTAGAGCTTAGCCAAGTAGTCACTGCTGCGGCCACACTTTTAGTTTTAGCGCAACAACTTACTTTAGCTTACCTATTTTATTGACATGCACTGCAGGGCCTAACTATACCATTATAGAATAGCTTATTCCTGAAGATCACTACTACAATAACGTAGTTTGCCTTGAAATTATTCCATTGACATCCCACATCACGGCAGTCGTTGACGTGTAACTCAGGAATCATGTGAAATTTGTGTCTTTTGGTCCGTCACCAATTTAGACTATTCCCTCAGTGATAGGCGGTAGTTTAGAAGCAAATTCTGTAACGAATGGGTGGATGTAGTTGTCTGTAGTTGACAGATTTTGTCATATATTTGCGTGTGTGTGTGAGAGAGAGTGTGGGGTGGGGGTTGGGGGTTAGTTCTTGTGTGTGTTCTGTGAGATTTTAGGCTAAATGTTTTTGGATGAGTAGACTAGTGATTCTTGTTTGGCTGTGGACTTGACTTCAATATGCACACTGTTACTGCGGGTGCACATTTGAGAACAAGAGAGAGTAGGCTACCACATCTTGACAACTTAGGCTACTTTGTGACACCATGTTCTCTCACCTTATCTAGCGCAGCTAGAGTAAGTAAATAATGAGATGGTGATTTTATTGAAATTACAGCAGAAATGCTGTTATGGCGAAACATTGACCACCTAGTCTGAAAGGGTTGGAGACCAACTCTTGCAGTATTATCCTCTCTGGTCCCTCCTGTAGGTGGTGTCCTACACGTCGACTTGTAATTTGTTTCTTTCGCGTGTGGGACATCCACGTATAAATGGCTCTCACAATCAGCAGTGTCCTTTGGTTTGAGCATCAGCATCGAGGTCATAAAAACTGTTAAATAAAATCTATTTCATAATGTTGTGCTTTGAGGCTAATGGTATCAATCTAATTTTAAACATTCTTGGAATACTGGGGATCACAGAGTGGCACTGTTCCACTTTGGATCGTTGTGTCCTGTCACATTCTCTGCAAAGAACACAGTTATTGGCCTATGTAATTTCACTCAAGCACAATAAGCAATGCACTGACTTCTACAACAACGGCTTTAAACAGAAATGTTCCCGTTGTTTTGCTTTGCGTTGCGTTGCATTATAAATGGATAATCAAACTGAAAGCTAGGGTTAAATTTTACTGGAAGTTAGCAGACGCTTTCATTTAAACGTGTTACTGCCTCGGAAGGAGTTGCACAGGAACTGAACCTGGGAAGATAAGGAATTGTCAGTCAATGACGTTGGCACTGCACCATGCACCAACTAGCATCGTCTCAAACAAAAGTTTACAGTTTTTATCCCAAATAGACTCGAGGTATTAAGGCTAAGTAGTCTGATTTTCTGTTCAAAGAAAGTTTAATTTTAAAGTCTGCTGCCAAACCACAGCGGTTGGTAACCAACCCCACCCGTGCTTAAATATTTCTTCAATATTTATGGTGTGTATGTATTGTGAATATATTATACAGTGTATTATAAATGCAGACATTGTTATTATGATATATACTGTACATATATTGATATATTGATATTATACTGATAATAAGGTTTACATAAAGTCTTAAACCACAGAAAACAAATAGAAAAGAACCATGTCCTGTTACAGAAAAAAAACAAAACATTTATGACATTATATCAAGTAGACTTCCCTATGTTTTTTATATAGTAAAAACATCTGAGTGTTTACTATGTTCACTTACTACATTCATGGCTGTATGTAAAGACAGCTTAAGTAAAATTCTTGAGATTCACTTCCCTGACACATGCAGATATTGTTTTCTTACAGAATTTGTTTCAAATAGTCATTCTCTCAGCAGTACACCAACTAATACCCTCATTTTATGGACTTTTTTTATTTAGTAGTTTGTTTGCTACTATTTTCAGTCTAGGCACCCAACCATATTGCATTGTCTTGATGATATAGGACACGTTAAGTGTTTTAATTATTATTGTTAGCGCATAAGCATTAAGTCTTTTAGTTTTCTTGTTTACTAGGATGCAACATGGAAACACTAGTTCTGATTCTTACAGATATTGTGTGTAAACAAAGTGAAGAAGCATAGTTTGAATAAGGCGAGGAAAGAAGACCCGACTAGTGATTGGAAATTTCCACATGAAGGACCAACAACAGTGCAGTGAGGGGTGGTTTTATTTGGGCAATGCAAGTGCAAGCAGAGGTGAATGGAAGAGAAGACAGACTGAGAATGAATAGGTAGAAAATAATTCCAAATGTGAGAAGGCCATTTGGAAAAGACACATCTGCGATGACATTCAGCCGAGCAGATAGGTGGCATTAATATGCATAACCTAGCAAGAGAAATATTGAGGCCTCCTCAAGGGAGGGAGGAGGAGACTGATGATATCTGAATTAGTAATGAGACACACGGGAGTCTTGTTTTGTTTGTGTGTATGCACTTTTTGCATTTCCCCTTTAGAGTCTTCATGTCAGCAGCTTCCATCCTCCTCTTGCTGTCTGATCTGGAGCACTGTCACCAGTCCAAAACAATCCTAATCAGACAGTCGATCTCAGTTGAGAAATTGATCAGTTAATTGGCTCTTTTTTCCTTTTTTTCGTCACTTTTTCATTTTTTCCCAGTGCAAAGACTGGGCAACTGTCTTGTTTCTGTATGTGCAATAAAAATATGAAGCCATAAACAATGCTGCATTGGTCAAAAAGGCCTCTTGCCACATAATACAGATTCCATTGTATGTTGAGTGGGGACAGAATTTGAACAGTCAGTGAAAGCAAAACAGCTTTCCCCTCTCCCAGTGGAAGTTCCCCTTGGTGACTATACTGAGCTCTGCCAGTAGATGATTGCATGCACACACACACGTCCAGATATGTGGTTTTATTCTGCATGTCAAGTAGCTGATGCTGGACTCTACTGCATAACGATGAGTCAAAACAGTTGTTTTTGTCTAAGATGTTTCAGTTACTGGATATCACAGGTCTCTCTGGCCTCTGTGAAGCCCATTCCACATGGAATGGGATTTCATCTTGGGACGCTGCCCTTGAGAACAGATTGAATGAAAAGAATAGCCTTTGGGAAAGAGAACTGACAGAAACAACAACAAAATCTGGCAGAATTTCCTCAGAAATATGACTGGAATGGTTAAAATTGTAATATGAAATTGATACAAGAATTGTCAAATTGAACTCTCAAATTGAGTGATACGACATCTCCCCTCCTAACTCATCAGGCTTTGTTTACCAAACAGCATTGATATTTTATTACCTCCACTTGACACTTAGTAAGCAGGAAGTTGACCATTCTAGAAGGAAGTCCTTCTGAAATCTCATCCAGTGATCTGGCCCTGGGCAAGATCAAAACTTACTGAGGAAATAGACACCTTCCTCTCATGAGGTCCACACCCATATCCCCCTGGCTGCCGGTCAGTCAATAATTATCTTAACAGGTGGCAAGGGTAGCTAACCTCCACCCCCCAACAACATCAACTGGAGGGTTAAAGTCCCAAACAAGAGATGGCAGATCAGTATAGTGAGACCTCAGCAGAGTGGTCACAAAGCCCCTTGTCTCATTCATTACGACACAGGAAACCAGTCAACAATGTGAGCCGCTCCTCAGATAGACTAGATTGGCTGATATGGCAAGAGGCTCACACTGTGCATGATGAAATGCTAAACTTTTTATGCTGAAGGACCTTTGGCACATGATATTTTGTGTGAGAGGCAGTTTAGTGTGTGTGTGTGTGTGTGTTTGTGTGTATATGTGTGTCTATGTGTCTATGAGTCTGAATGTGACTTGCAAAACATGTTTTCATAATTGGTTACTATTAGTGTCATAGAATGGTTTTAACTTTAGACTTAAATAATTCATAATTTTCACTGTTTTTTTTTTTGCAAAAGAAGAAAAAAGAAATCTTGGCAATACGGCAATACTGTAATGCCAAAATGTACAAATTTAGAATGTAATGTAAAACATCTTGGCATATTTCCTATGAAATTATGATTTCTCTTGTCATTCAAGGGAACTTGTTCCAGTCAAATGTCAACTGCAAGATTTATTCACCAGTATAGCTGTTTTGTCCATTTGTCAAAATCCACCACTGCAATCGTAACAGTGCACAAAATGAGGAGAAATGGAAAACAAAACATTGCCACCCACAGTTATGGGCCTCCATCTTGTGTTGTCAGGTAAGTGTCCCTTTAAGACATAAGCCTGTCCAGGAAGCTAGATAAAGGTGAAATGTGGCTGAAGCACAGCTTGCACACGGGGGTGAGCTGAACATTGACGTGAACATGTGGGTTATCAGAAGTGACCCATCACTTACACATGCCTGACAGAGTAAATATGCCTGTCTAGCAGAGGTGTGTTCTCAAAGGAAAAAGGAGTGTGGAATGCCCTCGGGTCCAGAATCAGTCAGCTTGTGAATAAATTCTGGTGTCTCACAATTGGCAAACATTTTTCAGTGACAGCACGGTAATGGGCATAGACTTTGTGTTTACACTGAATTAGTTGTTAGATAAAGCATATCAAATATTGGAATGAGATGAGGAAACTCAAGCCATATGATATGTATGATATTTATGTTTGCAAAGAAGGAGAGTGACAGCAACACAAAAAGTCATCAAAATGCTAAGCTAAACCAGTTAATCATATAGAGAGTTAGCAAGAGTCCATCTAAACTCCTCCCACTGAATAAGAATTCTACTTTCACACTAACTTTTGCTAATTGATAATATAGTACATTGACAGCAAGTACACAACTTTTCCCTTTGCTGTATGAATTTATGCTCATTGATCAACAGTTTTACTAGTGCTGTTAGTGCTGTCATTTTCCATTTTGATTCCCTGTGGTCACTGATTGGTTAGCCAGCCAACATTGGTGGCAAGTTGAAACATTAGAGCACTGATTAGACTAGTATCTCAGCAAAATGAAACTAAGAGTTCTGACTACAGGACAAAAATGTGTGTGTGTGTGTGTGTGTGTGTGTGTGTGTGTGTGTTGGGAGGGGGCGGCAGAGGTCCAAGTGCAAGAGAACGAAGATTGTAAAAAGGAAAGACACAGTAGAATAGAACTATTGTCATAATTCAGAGAAAATGCCTTTGTGTGTGAGGTAAGATGACAGTCAGGAGAAGTAACAATAGGCAGAAAGAAAAGAGGGTCACTTGGCACAGACCGAAGAGTAACTGAGCTAAATGCCTGCTGTTGGGACAGAGGCCGTGTCCTCTCTGAGTTCCCTGAAAGCCCACAGGCACACAGCCCTGTAACCCCATGACTTGCCTGCCGCCAGTCGCCCATCGCCTGCTCAGACTCACGACTCATCCTCTCACAGCGCCTCACACGGCAGGCCTTTGGCCCGGAGACAAAGCGACAACATGCCATAGATTCCCATGTCATATTTTACGGCTAATTATGAGTGGTTTGACGAGGGGGAGTTTGCCACACAAAGGCCAAGAGGATTAGGAGGAGCCTTGCTGCGTGGCTCAAACAGAAAGCATATGGTAGGAGGAAATGTGGACAAGGTTCGGGCAGGCACTTAAGTAAGCTTTTCTCAACAGCAAAGAAAACTTCAGAGAAAAGAAAAAAAGTATAAGAGAGCCACAGCATAAAATTCTACTTTATTCATAATTTCTCTAGGAGTATATCAGAGTGTACTAATAGCCCAATAATTGAAGCTTAAGAAAGGACTTTAAGAAAAATAAAGCACTCAGAGTGCTTTTATTCAAAAAGAAAACTGTAAAAACAGCCTGAATCAGATTTGCTCATGAGCTAGACCAGGTGCTCCAGTCACTGAAAGGATAACTGTAGCTGCCAAAGACAGTTTTTCTGACATCAGCACAGTCGCTGGCCTATTTTGACCCCATTTGTTGAAGTCATATTCTGGTAATGAGGTAATATCTTTCTGTTGAGGGTATCTCTCCAGGACTGTGTTTTTACAGTGTTCCTACATGTTGGCGTGTGTTGCAGGAGGGGTGTCAAACTAGTCTGTTAGCCCTTAAGGCTGTACATCCAGGTTATCTCTTCAACAAATACCCTGCAATCAGTTTCACGTCATGTCATGTCAAGTCATGACATGTGAGCCATGCTCTCTTTGGAAATGAGATTCCACACTCGTGCCTTATGTGAAGCTGTTTGTGAGACGTGCACATAATTCCTGTCAGATTCATTTTGGAGAGGGCAGCGTAGAGACGATACTTAATTTGTCTTTTTCTTTCATCATTTGAGTAGATGCCATGGCTTGACCCACACAAACATGCCCCTTATCGATTCCAGTATGTTTGCCGGATGACAATGACACATGGGATGCCTGCTATCATTCTGATAAAAAAGAAAGCAAAAGACAGCACATCATAATGTATGTCAGATACAAGCCAGGGTCTGGCAGACAAAAACGATGGATAGGCCTACTGAAATATAAAAGCAGGATAACGATCAAGACCCATTATAAATGAAGCATCTTAGGAGAGTGGAGGAATATGAGAAAACATAAAGCCAAAGAAAACAAACAATGTTACGCATCACACAGATTAGCTGGAAAACCAATAGCTCTCATAATGAGTATTTCTTCACTGTGGTTGATGAAGAGACCAACAACAAATTGGTATAAATTATCCAGGAGGGTTTGTGGGTCATTTCACCTATTATTTGCTAGAGGGATGTCATGGAGCCATGAGGTCTTCCAATTTTGGGAGATGTGACAGTTGCTCCCTTTGTGACTCACCATCAGTATTTATTTTATGGTTATTTAAAAATGTATTGTTTAAAAACAAATGGGTTTTGAACCTTTGGTCATCTTCATGGTTATGAAACATAAATGACCTCAGGATCGCTGTTACTCAGTTTTAGTGTCCTTTAGCTGAATGATAACACACAAGTAACACACAAACTGTAACTTTTGTGTGACACAATAATTGGTTGTACATCATTAAGTCATGTTAGTTAAAAGGTTATGATTGATTCCTGCTGCTTTTGGTGATTTAGAAATTGGTGTTCAGGCCAGCAAGAAAGCCTGGGTTTACCCAGGGTATTGAAACAGGTGAAGTTAAGACATTCCTTGGGTCATTGTTATCTGGGTGGGAGAGCCTGACATGAGTCCAGCTGAAGCTCTGGGCCTCTGGGTCCACTGCCTCTTCTTCATTATTTCTCTGGCACCACTTCAACATCCCTTCAAAGCCCATAACCTCACAGGCCCTCTCAGATTGTCCAGAGCTGCGCTGATTTAGAGTTGGTCTGGAGGTGAATAAACGTTGCCCAGGGGAGAAAGAAACCTCATGGAATCTAAGGCGAGTAGAGCATTTTCTGACACTTGTGGAGCTGCTCAAGAAGAGTGGCGAAAGAGGCATATAAGTCATAAGCTTAGCTAGACTACTGTGAAAAAGACATTACAAGAACCAGGGGTTTTAGGTATGAAATGGGAGTAATGTAATGTAGAGGTCATATTGTAGTAATATAAATGAAGAGTCTCACTGATCTGTCTCACGTTCCTCCTGGGGTGTGTCAGCTGGTACGGTCTGGTACGCTGTTTCCCTAAAACCCATTGCTTCACATTTTGGTACAGCCTCAGTACGACCAGCAACCTGAGTGTGCATAGTTATTTGTTGATGTGGCACACAGTCTTTCAAACATTAGCACAATGGCTGTCTAGACTTAACAAAACAAATAGATGAAGAGAGAGAGAGAAAAATGCATGTTGGAGCCTCGAGTCAAATGGATCAATAACATGACACTGCACATTACAACAGTTTGCACTGTCATCAAGGAATAGGAGATAGTGGATACATATTTTTTCTGTTTAATCTAAACTTCTAAATATCTTGTGGTGGTGTCAAAATAGCCCAAAGCATTCTTTTTAACAGAGATCATTGGATCATTATTTCTCTTTTTCAGAGATCAGATGAAGTTGATGGAATGAAAATTGTTCTCCCAAAATGTCATCCTGTCTTAAACTGAATTTTGTCTGTGCAAGTAAAATGTAACCTTAGGGAATCAGACAGAATTTGAATAGCATGTTGAAGAGCTTTTCTGGCAGACAGTTCCAGAATCCTTTTGAATTCAGACTAATTGTATATTTTTGTCATTTCAACTCAGGATTTACAGTCAATTTGATGTGTGGATCACTACTGATATCTAAGCAGTTTGCAAATATAGAGTGAACTCCCCCTCCCAGCCACATATGTTGATGAAGCCATTCCTCATTTTAACTTTTTTTCACATTTATCAAGACAAATCTCTCTGCAGTTTAACAGTTTACAGAGAATTTACATGTGCTGACATGTTTCAACTGGATTGTTGAAATCCGCTAGAAACTGTTAGTAGCACATTTGAGAGTGACTGTCAGAGGCATATTAAAAAGAAATCAAAGCCATTAAACTTCCACAGGCGCTGTGATGTACGGCCCGTCTTTAATTCACAGTGCCAACGCAAACTAATTCAATTTGAATGCAATGAAGTACACAGTATATTTATGCTCCCGGGACTGAGCTAGCATATGTGAGTTATATGTTAAATGATTGTATAGCCCTCTCACTCTCTCGCTCACTCTCTTACTCACACACACACACACACACACACACATACATGTAGTACACACACTGACACACACACATATGTATATGAGACTGATATGAGAGAATGTGTGTATTTCTGATATGTGTGGAGGCTGGTTCTGTGTGAAGAATGAGTGTATGTGTATGAGTGTGCTTTGACTCTCACTTGTCATATATGAGTGTGTCATTTTTGGGGGTGTTTGTGCAGGCGAGGCGTTTGGGCATTAGTAAGCCCCCCTGACTGCTGCCTGCGATAAGTAAGCTGACGGCAGGGGCATGTCTGGCCAGAGCACTAACCTGACTACTGTGATAAGCTGCTGGGTTTCGTTTGGACAGCAGTGGGGGTCCGTCAGCAGCACTGCAGATAAGGAGAAAGGCAGCACATTCAACAGATGGAGGGAGCTAGAAAGAAAGAAAGAAAGAAAGAAAGAAAGAGAGAGAGAAAGAAAAAAGAAAGAAAGATGTATGCAAATGTTGTTGAAAGAGAAAGAGAAAATACAGACAAGGAAAAAGCTGAACTGTTGCAAGGCCATCACTTGTAGGCCTGTGCATATTGAGATGGCAGGCTGTTATCTTCTGCCTTTATTAAAACCACTATTTCAATACTTGCTTTTCCTTATTGGATTCTCCTCTCTGTTCTTGGAAACGAGAAAAAAGACAACTGCATTATAATGTGATATCTTATTCAATTTAAATGCCACAGAGTAATAATGATTTGGCAGTGCCCTATGTGTTGTTGCTTCTACGGTAAAATAGAGCTGAAATCAAATAGATATTATCAATGGTTCTTTATTTTATTTCTGGAATTTTGGGGGAGGGTTCTAGAAACTTCATGGTGGAGGCAGGAATGTGCAGTAGATGATTTATTATGGAACAGACCAAAGGCTATCTGTAGACTTGGAAACAATCAACCTCTTCACTAAACAATAACAAACACCAATCTCTGAAATATTGTGAGACCCTTGGCTTTAATTAGACTTGTAGTATTGCAATCAAAGCATTTTGTTAGAGGTTTCATCACTGACCGGCAAGCTAAATCTCCTACCAGTGGTTGCCACAGGGTTACATCAGCGTTAGCATGCCCTTGGAGCTGTGGATCGACTTAATTAATGTTTTCCAGAAGACAACTCTATAGCTGTGAAGCAGTGCAGGTCATTACCTACAGTGCTGCCAAAATATGTCCACAGGTCCATTGTGCTGTGCTCTGGGATGCATTCCACATCATTTATTACACACCCTAATGGACTCTCTTCAGTGCAGTCCCCATCCCTGACAGTAGGCTGCAGTTATGAAGAGATCGCTTGAAAAGAATTTACTTTTTGTCAAAGCATGACTCAGGCTTTGAAAGTACTTATGTGCCCTTGTCCACCTCATGGTCCTTGTGATAAAAGTAACTTGACCACACTCCCATCATTGTTAGAACACAGTTCTTTTGACATGTTTTGAGTAAAATCCATTAGAGGCCTAATTCTTCAGGCAGCCAGACAGTCGTTAAGTGACTAAGGGGGTATGTTTATACACAGACTGCCCAAACCTCCTGACTTCTTTGTCTTATCTCAGCTGAGGCTTTGATGGCCTAACTCACTGCTTCTGTAAGGCCAGACAGTGGTAAGGACTTAGACACTATCTCAGTCTCCTGTAAACAAGCACTGGCACGTTCACCACTGACACCAAACAGTTACGTGTTAATGGTTAACAGAACACAGAAGCATGACCCCAGGCCATGATTAACTCTGGCCTCTTTTAGTGAGCCATGCCACTGACCTCTCAAGACATGACACATACACACACACACACACACACACACACACACACACACACACACACACACACACACACACACACATCAACCACAAACAAGGACCTATATGGGCAAGTCATCAACACAGAAACACTACATTATATTGCAAAAGAGAAAAAGAGATCTACAAATATGGGTTAATGGCAGTTGTATTACGTAAACCCATGGTCACATGAATTGGAAGATAAAGTCTCTGTCTCTCTCTCACTCACACACACACACACACACACACACACACACATACACACACACATACAAACGCACACACACAGACACATACACACACACACACACACACCACACACACACACACACACACAGACATACAAACACACGGACACACACACACACACACACACACACACACACACACATACAAACACACCTAGCATTCCCATAAATATTAAGTGTGCCACATACACATCCCACATAGAGACACTTAGTCTCCTGTGGCTCTGTGTCCCTCCCTCTGCAAGGTTCCCATGGATTTCCAAAGGGTGTGTGTGTGTGTGTGTGTGTGTGTGTGTGTGTGTGTGTGTGTGTGTGTGTGTGTGTGTGTGTGTGTGTGTGTGTGTGTGAAGGGTCTGTGTTCATCTCACTACTGAAGCAGTCAGTCAGAGGGAGGAGGTGACCGGGCCTCAGGGCTTTTATTATGTACTGTATTTCAGCAGGCCTGTCTCAGCCAGCCCACAGAACTGTCAGAGAAACAAAGACAAATACATGTTCACCGTGATTCTTATCTGAGAGAGAGAGAGATACTGAAGCCCTCCCTACTTGCTCCTGTGTTGCCATTAGACTAACTTCCCACTGGCTAAAAAACAAAGATTAATCAAGTGTGTGTTTGTGTGAGCAACCCTAACTATGAGAAAGAATTAGTCAAACAGGAAGTTGAGAGAGAGACTAAATTAGACTAAATCTAAGTCAGAGAGATCCATATTGAGGACATAAGCTTAAAGGTGAAACTTAGCTCCTAAGTCTGTGATGACCATAACAGTGGGTAACAGTGCAAGTGTGAGTTTTGATCATGTAAAACCACCCAGTTAAATAAAGGCATTATAACAGACAAGTGCTTTGTTTTTTCCTCTAGACTAGGGGGATTGTTCATGCTCCTACACAAAACACTAATGTCCTGACATCACTTGCGTCAGGTAGCTGAGTGGTTCTATTGACTTTTTTTACGGAAATATTACATAATCATGCATTACTTTCCAACATAGTCAATAACAACACACACACATACACACACACATTAGTAAGCCTTTAGGACTAATTGGCAGTGAAGGGGAACACTGGAACATCCAGCATGTGTCACTTGAACCCTGACTCTCTTCTGTATCTCATGTAAAATGCAAATGGAAAATGTTCTTGAATTGGTGCAAGATGGAAACACACAAGATGGAAAGGCACACACACACACTAACACAGAAACACACAGGGGAGAGAGAGATATCACACAAGCACAGGTTCAAATGCAACTTTCTATTGAAAATCAGCCCCAGCACACACCATACAATAAGATCTCCTCTGACGTGTCTTCTCAAATCTCCTTCCATTTCTCTCCATGTAGCCCTTCCCTGCTCCCCTTTCAGTCAGAGCTGAGTGTGCATTTTAATGAAGTCATTTCTTTCCTGCAAGCAGCCACTCTTCACTCTCCCCCCAGGTCTCCTCCATATGCAAAATGAATTCAATTGGCCAAATCAGTCTTACTTGCGGATGATGCAATGTTATTAAGAGAGCTCTGCTTCCCTCAACAGCACCGACACAGCAGACACAGCTGCTCTGACCTCGCCATGCACCCCCAGAAGAACCCCCCCACCCCCACCTGCACTCCCTGTCTCCAGTTATCTCTCTCTCTCTCTCTCTCTCTCTCTCTCTCTCTCTGTCTTCCTCCATTTCCCATTCACATCATCAAATGAAGCACACTCACACAAATGGTAACGTCACCATTGCTTGGCTTCTCACTCCCTCTCCGTCCTCTGGTCCACAGCCAAAGCTGAGCCCTATTTGATTGTGAGTGGGACGTGTGTGAGGACGAGGGGAGGACGGGGCTTTGGTGGAGGAGGTGTCAGATCAGCTGGGATGCTGGGGGAGGCAGGGCAGCAGCAGCATAGTTTTTAGGCTGTGTAATGCAGCACGCTTGTGTGGAATAGGACACATCTGTCCCTTTCTCCAGGGGGAGGAAACTGGTGTTATCTGTCATATCTCCCATTGTCTGCACTCCTCTCTTGCTCCTGCCTCTGACTCTCCGGCTGTCTCACTCCCACACAGAGGAGCCCACAAAACCGTCTGCCTCCATTCTTTTGGGTCCATTTTTCTTCTCACATGATGCTTCCTTCTCTATGCCTCTCTCTCTCTCTCTCTCTCTTCGGCACTAGCTGATCCTCTTACATCCATCTGTCAAGTCTCTCAGCAGTGCTGCCTTCTCTCCTCACCTTTCTTTCTCTCTTCTTATTCACTAGTTTGTTTTCTATTATCTTGTGACTTTCATCCAAATGAACTATGCTGAGAGCTAACTGTGAGTTCCTCTGTGTAATGGTTCTTTCACTCTTTTTTCTTTCCCTCTTCCGTATTTTACATGGCAGGGAGATAAACTTCCTAATGACTTTCTCCCCTCCCTCTCAAGGGGTTAGAGCACCCTGTGCCATTTATCTTTGTTTTGCATTTTGTTGTTTTCTCTTTGCAGATGATTACAATTCTTTAATCACCACAGCTTTCTGCCTCCTGCAAATTCAGATTTTGCTGCTGTCACTGTCTAATAAAAGACTATTCGATTTAAATTATCGTCTTTTTTGCTCAAGACAGTCAGCGCTGGCTGAAAACAGATGATCATTTTTCTAGAACCTTTTAGTTATTTAGAGTAAATCATTTGGCTCATATAAAGAATGCTTCCCTTGCTTTTAAACATGCTCATATGGCATATGCATCAGGATAATATATGCAGCTGCCTAAATAGAAACACACACACACACACACACACACACATACACAGGCATAACACAGAAAAAGAGTTTTTCCGAGTTCAAATTAGCAGCTCTGCCTCAGCAGTAGTTTTGGAAAAGTTAAGCAGAAATCTGACACATGCCGCCCAACCCCACCCTAACACACACATACACACACACATACACACACACATACACGTGCTAATGCACATGCTCTTTCACACACTCATTAAAATGCACCTGCCTCCACTCCGTACACACTTTGCATTCCCCCCATTCCTGCACCGCAGGGCCCATCTTTTGTCTGAGGCCCGTCACTCAGGGCCCCGTGCTTTCACACGCTGCAGCAGGGGCCCACAGCAGGGGCTCCCCTCTGCCCTCCTCTGCCCATAAGCAGGAAGTGGTGGAGGGGAAGCCCAAGCAGAGCGGGGCAGGCGAGAGCTGGGACGGGAGACCATGAACACCCAACTGAGGAAATGGGCTCTGCCACATCGAGCCGAGCCAGATCAGGAACTCTGACCACAGGCGGAAAGCCCCTGACCGTGCAGGCTATATGAGGATACACAGGGCATGGTGTGTGTGTGTGTGTGTGTGTGTGTGTGTGTGTGTGAGAGAGAGAGATCCATACTTTACCCTGCCTCTTCCACCTGCCTGTTGGTGAGCTGGGCACACAAAAGCTTTATCTCACTTCTGTTTGGTTTTAGATTGTTGATATCACTGCAGTGGTTGAGCCACAAATTGCCTCAGTTTCACCCCCGCCCCTCCCCCCTCCCCCCGAACAAAAATGGCAAGGTGCAGTGGCATCACCTATAGCTATTGGATACCCAGCTGTGTCCAAACATCAATTTCGGCCCCTTTTGTGGAAGGTAAGGGTGTAATTTCAGCACACAGCGTGACACCACCTACTGGCATAAAGTAAAACAAAACAGCAGCTGCAATAGGGGACAGAATGCGTGGGGCTCCAAAGAGGACATTGCTGGGGTCACACCTACACCTCTGTTATTATTAGAAAGACCAAGATGTGCCTGGCATTACCCAGCAGGAGGTAAAAGTATGCATCTAAAAGAATGTTGATGAGTTTCTGAATTCCTACGGTTGACAAAATAGGAATTCAAATCTCTGAGGGATAATCACAAACGATGTGTAAAGCCCCCAGGATGGTGTAAGAGCATCATACATACAGAAATAATCTTTCCTTTAAAAAGGTTGTGAAGGCAAGGCAATGTGAACATCAAAAGATAAGTTTGCATTTCAGTTCTGTAGAACAGTTATCTCTGTAAGGCTTAACTAAAGCAATAGGCCTTCCAACCACTCCTGTTGTTCTCTGTTGCTCACTGGCTACTGTCAGTAGGAAGAAGAATGGCAGAATTTGGTACAACATAGACTGAATGACACCATAAGCTCACTCTCAGTTTAATTTCCCATGGTATCATTCAGTTTGCATAAGCTGCCGGGTCACTGTTCATGCCATATTCCAAATTCTCATGCCCTTCTTCATACCCAGCACTCAGGCTCTCACTTGTAAACGTAACGTTGTAAAAACTTTGTGAACACATAGCAACCTCCCCCACACTGCCACACACACACAAGCTAATCCTAGAGAAAGTCAGGTAGGCTACTCCTCCTAAAGAGAAAGGGCCATAAGAGGCATAGAACTAAAGGCAGTGCTACACATAAAGCTCTTGCATTTCTTCATCAGGCTGCTCTCCCAACCCAGTGTCTCCACAGTGCAGATATTACACTCAAATGAAACAATTATTTCCTATCTCCCCTAGTGAATGACTCTCCTTGCATTGGTTAATTAGTCCTGTTCAGCAGGTATTAATGGCTGCTTTGTGTGCTGCTATCACAATGTTACCGCAATAGCGGCTCTCGACTCACGAGGAGTTGTACGTTTTTGTATTGGTGTTATGGAGACAATTGGCCTTAATGGATGTGAAGAGCATTAACGTGTGAGATTTATTCATCTGCCGAGTCTGATAAGCGATGAGTCTGTGAGCAGGGGCTGGAGTGGGGGGATATGATTAGGTGCTATAATAAAAAGAACTGGAGCCAGGGACTATAGTGGAAACAGGTTTGAGACAGTTTATTCCTATGTTTTGATTGCTATGCATCCCCAGTGGCATCTGTTCAGCTATTGTGTGACCTTGATTCAAGTGTAAACTGAAGGATTGAGCTTTGTGCTGTGGAGTCACCTGTGGAATTACAACTGCAGATCTGCCAGAGCAAAATGAAGCAGAGAAAAAGAGCTTGGAATAGCTTTTCATCAGTGACTTTGAACCATTCACTGAAATATGTTCATTTGAGTTTGTGGGTCTCTGAAAAAGCCAAAGCTGTGTAGGTTTACTGCACATATCCTTCACACTGGATACAGCAACGCTGCATCAGGATTTGATCAGATCAGACTGATGAAGATTGCTCTGCTTACTGTGACAATGAAACATCTCTCATCAGTACTCTTACTGTAAGCAGAGAGTTGGTTGATGAACTGAGATGAGTCATGAGGAGTTTCTTCCTGTGTCAGTAGGACGTATGGTTTGAAGCTCCTTAGGAGACCTGTAGTAGACAGGGCTCCGTTAAACTCAATGGGGAATTTGGGTTCTAAAGTATCTTCCCTGTAGTTCTGTCTTTGCCTTTCCTCTGTATTTAAGGGGGATGTACAATGGATTAATGGACTATTGTACATTGTTCGCTGATGTTAAGATGAAAATATATACAAATATAATAAAATAAAAATATGAAAATAGAAATATTTTTATTTATCAAGAGGTACTCTGGCTAATAAATGCACATGATAAAACATTGATTCCACACTTTTATAACTATATAATATAATATATTTATATATATAATATATAATATATTTTATATAATATAATTATAACCATCATCTTGGCAATATTCAACTGCAGAGTTTAGGCCCTAACGACTGCATCATCATCTGTAAAGTTTCACTCAAGACACAAGCCAAGTTTCCTGTTTGCATGGGCAAAAAGAGTTTGTTCTCACAGACAGAAACTGATTTGAAGGAGTGAAGCAGAGCTCTGTTGTGGCGCTCCAAAGGCAGTGGAGTGTGAGTGTGTGTGAGCAGGCCCTGTGGTATCCTCATTGTGCATCTCTATTGTGCTATCTGCTCTGATGCTATCTAGCGCAGGGAACAAATGCAGACGTGGTTTTATTTCTGAGCGGCTCTTTCATCTGTGCCCAGGCCTTATCTGAATGCAGAAAATGAGAGGTAGAGAGAAAGGGAAGTGTTATGGCATTCATCTTGGTTGCAAGTGTGTGCCTTTCCTTTTTTCCCGCCACAAGATAAATGATAGAATAAGTGTTTGGAGCAGCAGGCGAACAAAGGCAAATGAGTGAGTGCCTTTGGTGGCTCAGAGCATATTTCACTGGAGTGTCATGCCACTATCAGCTGGCAGGTGTTGCATGAGCACTGTGTGCTAATGACAGAAATAGTCAGGATCTCTGGGCCTACCCAGACTATCTACCATTCGTGATCATCTGTTAACTACAGTCTATTTCCTCTCCAGCACAGGCATATCAACCACTGTATGCTGTATAGTATATTGGATGTCCAAAAAGGACAACTATGCATTGCTTGTTTGATTTACTGGTTATTATATGTGATTTCCTGCAGATATAGGATACATTATAGAGTTGTTAGGTTGAGGTTCCTAAGATATTGCTTGTTTTCTTATACTCATTATTTTCCCATTGCAGTTGCCCATAAGTGTAAAAACTTGCTATGTAAAGATGGATTATTGCACCATTGTTACCTGTCTGTCATCTCCTATGACTCAGAAAAAAGGTTATTTTGTGTTCTCAGATGTGTAGGAATTGTCAGAATATCAATTTACATATACACAAAAGGTTTCACATTCCAGTTTGAATATAACCTTACAGCCTATGATCACTGTTTAGGCTAATGCACAACACACACACACACACACACACACACACACACTTTTGAGAAGGTTTGAGAAAGCCATTTTTCAGAAGAGATCAGAAACCTAATATAAAGCATTCATTTTTTCTGAGTGAGTCACACCACTATGGCCTTTCAGAATTATGGAGAACATTTTGTGTCATCTAGCACGATTTATTGTCAACATGCAGGGCAGAAATGCATCAGCGTCAACAAATCCACCATCTGATGCTCTCCTTTAAAGCCGAGGCGAAAATGTCACATTGGCTATGAAGTGATAAAAAAGACAGCAAATGAAATAAAAATGGAAAAAGACTGTGAAGAAGTCCATGGGTGAGAGCTGATTGCGGAGTCTAATGAGGCAAAAACAAAGAGGCCAAGTTCAAACCTGTCCATCTCCAGTGAGAAGGGGGAAAAGGTATTGATGTGTTTTATCAGACAAAGGCAGCCAAAGCCGCTAATGTACGCTGAAATGTCATCAGCCAGATCAACACTTCCCTCTCTGAGGGCTGCAGGATCTTCACTGGTGGAGGTGGAGGAGGTAACATTGATCGTCAGTGTGAGGATTGATGAGTCATGTAGAGAGGCCCATCTGATGCACAAACATTTGCTTTCTCTTTGTCTTCTCTGTCTTGGCTGTGCTCACGCTGCCTCACTCACATGTTGCATCTGGCAACACACTCCTGAACCATCATATACTCATCACTACAGTATGGCTGTGGCAGCTTGATTGTACATGTGATGTGTTAATTAAGGATTACCTTGATCTTCTTTGTGTGTGTGTGTGTGCGTGTGCGTGCGCATGTGTGTGTGTGTATGTGCACGCGTGTGTGTGTGTGTATGTGTGTGTGCATGCGTGTGTGTGTGTGTGTGTGTGTGTGTGTGTAATACATTGTCCTCTCCCGCAGGGATATATAGGGTAGATGTATCTGCCCACTGCCAAACTCTCTAGACAGGTACTGCCCAGAGGCTGAGAAGAATCAAAAACAGTATGAAAACAAGCTAATAGATTAAACCAACTATCTATCTATCTATCTATCTATCTATCTATCTATCTATCTATCTATCTATCTATCTATCTATCTATCTATCAGAATGTGATCAATAAGTACACACATACTTCACCATGAAATGATCTGTCTTTTTGTCTTCCTCTCCTCTCCTGTTCCTTTGATGCTTGTCCTTCTGCTCCTCTTCATGTGGTGATTGAACCCCTCCAGTGTTGGGAATGGGGGGAGGGGACACAAAGACCAGCAATCGATATTTCCAGTCCTCTGTCACTCTTTCTCTCATTTCTGTTCTGTGCCCTTTTGTAAGTCTTTCTTCCCTTTCACATTCTCTGCCACTGGATCACAGCATGTCCTCAGTACCTGAGTAAGTCTCAAATGCCACGCTAACTTCAACTATTTCTTTTGGCTCTTCTCAATTTGCCCCAGTCTCTCTGTCTCTTGCTTTCCATCACTTCCCTCCTTTCTTGACCTTAGTATCCTCCTCTTCACCTCTCTCTTTCTCTCTGTCTGTCATTCTCACCTGGCCTCTCTATAATGGAAATAGACACCCTCACGAGTGCATCCCTAGATGAACCTGAACACACACTCATATAGCTCAATATAGTTCTGGTAGCTCTGTATAGTTCAGATAGTTCACTATAGTTCAGGTAGCTCAGTATAGTTCAGATAGCTCAATATAGTTCAGGTAGCTCAGTATAGTTCAGATAGCTCAATATAGTTCAGGTAGCTCAGTAGAATTCAGATAGCTCAATATAGTTCAGGTAGCTCACTATAGTTCAGGTAGCTCAGTATAGTTCAGATAGCTCAATATAGTTCAGGTAGCTCAGTAGAATTCAGATAGCTCAATATAGTTCAGGTAGCTCAGTATAGTTCAGATAGCTCAATATAGTTCAGGTAGCTCACTATAGTTCAGATAGCTCAGTAGAATTCAGACAGTTCAGTATAATTTAGATACCTCAATATAGTTCAGAAGGTGCAGCACTGAACACTGAGCAGTAAGAGAGAACTGTCACGTCTTAAACACACGTACTCTAGTTCTTCCTGTCTCTCTTTCTGTCTCTGTCACACACACACACACACACACACACACACACACACACACACACACACACAGTCACACACATACACATAAAGTCACATGCAGACCCATTCACTCACACACATGCAGTGCAAGATAAGTTACGACTCCATAGCACAGAAGATGAGAAAAGAGTGATGGATGTGACTGGGATTTCATTTTGCGTGAGAGTGGGTGAGAGAGGGACTGAGCATAGAACACACACACACGTACGCACATTCCCACCGAAACACACATATACACACACGTTCCCATAAAAACACACACACACACACACACACACACACACACAAAGAGAGGAAGAGAGAGCGAGTTAGATTCAGAGAAAAAGAGTGACAGGCCAATATTTCTCTGATCATAAGGAGCTTTATAGAACCATGTCTCCTGTAAGGATTGCTGGGTAAATTGTGGCCTTTGAAAATTATGTGTGTCAAATCAAGCCCTTCACCTTCCTCTGCCTCCATTCCTTCCTCCTGCTTTTCTCTGCCTCTACTCCCTCCATCCAACTCTCCATCCATCACAGAAATGATCTACTGTAAAAGTGTGTTTGGCATCATGTGGGCTGGGTTGGGTCTTTGATCAGCCTGTGCAGTCAGATAGGATGTGTTCAGGCCACCACATGAAACAGCAACAGCATACCAAAGAGGAGTGGCATCAAAGCAATCGCTGCATATTGTTTTAGGCCCTATTTAAGTGTACGCCACTCTGTCAAAAAATATGCAGGTCATTCAGTGCACTGATCTAGCCTTAAAATGAAAGTCCACAGCACTTCCAGCTTCCACAGCCCTGTTGTTTGAGCTCACCAAGTGCTGTCGATAGGAAGAGGAACAAGACAATTTGGTAAAACACAGACTAAGTAGTGAAACTGCAGCTTACACTGTCTGAATGGGACTGTGGGAAATGAAACTCATAGCCCCACTGAGTTAGTACTAATTATCGGTTGGATATTGGATTGCGTGAGACACAACATTTGGGAGCAACATGGCAGCCTGAGCGTACCACAAAGATGGTGCAATTCTCGTCGATTTTTGTCATGCCCTTGTGGTGCCAAGATCCTTGCTACTTCAAAACAATCCCTTCACACACTACGATCCTAATTTTGGCTGATTGGTGGGCCTAAGTGTCATTTGTTATTGTTTGACCTACACTTTGTAGAGAAACAAAGGCTGTAAATGACATGAGTATGATGGCTGAATGAGAAGAAGGGTCAGAAGGGCATGGAACTCTTGATTTAAGATGCAGGTTGATTTCTGCTTTGGTGTGTGTCTGATTAAAGTCAAAGTCAAGCGACTCTTTGAATCTTGTTAGGGGCCCTCCAAGGGTGTTCCCTTTCATCTCAATGCAGCCAAGCACGCACAGCGCCAAAGCACTCCCCCTCTCTCAGGCTGAGGTTAAGGGCACTCTTCAGCTGCCTCCATGCCCAGCGCCCCCTGCTACTGCTCTGCTGGATGGGAATAAGGCTGGGTTAAAGAGGAGTGTCTCCTCAAGTGTGGTCCTCATCAAGGTTGTAGGATAGGGAACATGGGAATTAAACTGTCACACTGAATGAGAACCTGAGCAAAAGGACGTGATCCAAAGAGCTGTGCGGCCATGTCCTCTGAATGTCTGCACAGTACTTGGCAGTCAGACTTATTGATATTATGGTGTCTCTATTAGTTTTGTAGTCAAAGAACAGCAAACTATTCATGCCATATCTGCAGTGGGCAGGATATTGAGTCTGAGATTGTTCAACTCAGCTTATAAAACTGGGTCCATTGTCTGCTGCAAAAAGATAACCCTGACAACTTACTGAGCTGGAACAACAAGCTATATCAACTGTATCGCCTACTCCTTTCAAGAGCAATTCAGACTCAATGATTGTGTTCTAATGAGTGTGTTTTTATTTATTTCTCCCAATGAGTTTTCCCCTGCAAAGTTGTTTTTCTGCACTCTGTCAAATGAAGCGAGGCTTTGATCAGCCCATAATTACATGAAAATGAACAGAGAGGGAGGGAGGCGGCCATGCTACGCGGCCTACAAAGCCTTCACATGTCTCTGGCCTGGATTTGATGATTTATTTTGCTCCTGTCTTTAATACTGGCCTAATTGGTGGAGATAAGGAATTGTTAATTAATGTGTGCATAGGGCGATTAAGGACACAAGGGCAGCAGCTTTCAACCTGTCAATTAATGGCTCTGCTTCCAAACCAATGGCAGCCATCTGACATGAGTATTTATCTGCCGAAACAAAGCAGCTGACTCCTGAAGGCAATAAACATAATTTTGATGGACTGCAATCAACTTGTTTTGCGTGTTTTGTTTACTTAGAGAGAAGTTGATTGTTTTTATGAGTTTGCATGTCGTTTCTTGCCCTTTACTGGAATGGCAGAGATGCAAATTTATTCCATTTATTTTTCAGTGACCTGATATTTCCCATTGATTTCCATGTAATACATGGGGAAGAGAATAACTAATCATTCTCTCTGGATTACACCAAGTCAACTTAATATTCATGTCTGGAGTTGTGAATTTGCCTAAGATGTGCAAGCAGACAAGTGAGTTTGACAAGTGAGCCTCTGGCCTTGATCCTATAATGCCTTACAGGGATCATGCAGGAGTCAGCTAAACTGTGTTTTCAACCCCATTCTTTGGCAAAGAAAGACAGAATGTCTCAGGGGACATTGTGGATTGATACAAATGCCAAATCAAGTAGCACAACTTATGAGTTCAAATGAAGTGTGGGTGATTGATATGAGAGGAGTGGAGCAATTTTATTAGGACAAGTTCCTCCAGAACTTTGGTTCAGGAAGAAAAACATACCTAATAAGAAAATAAAATAGAGCACTGCAGTAAGGCCATTAATCACAATTCCTGCTGTAATATGGAGAAAGACCTGTCATGCTCTCAATCATTAGTTCAGTTGTTACCACTGAAGACCTCACACACAACTAACACACACTAACACACACACATACATCCCTTCATCCCAATTTCTAAGCTGTTCAAACCACTGGATGGTGCATATTGAGTTTGTGGGGAGGTTTCTGTCGGTTTCTGTTTATAGTCAACTGTTAGAATGTCTTTTGCATATTACCCACTGCCCCCTACCTTGGAAAATGTCTCAAAGAGTCTAAGGGTATTGGCACATCCACACACACTTGAATTCTTGAGCCCTCTGTTTGGGGGGTTGAATTTGGGTGACCTATGTCTGTGTGTGTTACAGTAGATTTTCTGCTGATGTGGTTGGATGGGGTGTTTTTCCATCTTCCTTTGACCTCAGTAAGGCCTGTGTGGAGTCTGCCTTGGTCCACTTTTACTTAGGTTGAATGGGAATGGAGCTGACAGCAGTGGTTTTCTCTCACAGCTTCTTATGACCATGTGGTCTGTTCCCAGGCCTAACCACATAGACCTTTATCTCAGTCATATTTGCCACAAGGATCTTCATCCTTTTGGAAAGGTTGATCTGTTGTCACTTTGGTTGCAGTTTCCCTTCTGTTTTCTCCCTGTCACATTGTTGCTGTCATCATAACAGAATACATGTCCTACTAGATCTTGCTTGGGTGTGAACTCTGGTTCAGGATCACACATAATTGGAAGATGTATGCGGTAGTCCAGGCTCTGCCTGGATACCCTTGAAGTCTCCTCTCTCTGGTGCTGGGCCTCTCACTTTAGGGCCTCCCTCTCTATCCTCTGGAACAGAGAGACTGGCTTGGAAACCTCCTTGCAGTGGAACGAGCATGAATCCACTGTCTTCAGAGTCTGTAAGTTAGCACAAGATACCAGACAGCTGCTGTGCCTTGTTGGAAAATAATCTTCCTTCTCTGTGGTCAACTGTGGCTCAGGATGCCACAGGATAGGAAGGTGTAGGTGGTCTGGGTGGTCTGATAGGAAGGTGTAGGTGGTCAACGAGCACGTAGTCCAGACCCTTGCTGGCGGGCTGCCATCTCCCTCTGCCTCTGGGCCTCTCGCTTCATAGCCTCTCTCTCTGTTGTCTGTGAGAGGCTGATAGGTATGGAGATTTCTTGGTGCTGAGTAGACCATGGTTGTGTGGTAGGAGCTTCCACATGGTCCTTGTGCACCACAGTGTTTGAGGATCCAAGCTAGTCTTGAAGCTGTGCGTTGCTGCCAGCTTCAATTTTACCACAGCGAATTCCTGTTGCCACCAGAGCTCCCTTTGGTCTGGTCAGCTGTGGACCAATGATGGGAAGATGTACTCGGTAAGCAAGTACGCCGCAGTCCAGGCCCTTACTGGTCATCCTTGCCGCCTCTTCTCTCTGCCTCTGGGCCTCTCGCTTGAGGGCCTCCCTCTCTGTTCTCTGAAAGAGAAGATGGGCTTGGAGACCTCTCTGCAGTGGAGAGACCTGGGCCAGAGTGAATTCCTGGGATTTCTAGATCTTCCTTGGGTGTAGTCAGCTGTGGCTCTGTGTGCCACATAATAGGAAGATAAATGTGGTCAGCAAGCGCACCGCTGTTCAGTCCCTCGCTGGTGACCTTTGCAGCCTCCTCTCTCCGCCTCTGGGCAGCTCTCCTCATAGCCTCCCTCTCTGCCCTCTGGGAGGGAGAGATGGGCTTGGAGACTTCCTGACAGTGGAAAGAGGCCAAGTAAAATGTATAAGTGTAAATATCCTTTCTTTCTATACCTATGTATAGATCTGGTTAGCTTGCAACCCTTGGATTTCATCGATATCAATTTTCTAATTTTTAGCTCAGCTTAAGATCAGTCGTAGTAACACAGATGGTATGGCTATAGGTGGTGGGTAGCATAGCGGTTAAGGAACCAGGCTAGCATGCTAGTAGCCTGGAAATTGTGGGTTAGAATCCCAGTTGTCACCGTTAAGCCCTTGAGCAAGGCACTTAACCCTAAATTGCTCTGGGGGAGACTGGTCCTGAACTAATTGATAGCTAACAAAAATGTAAGTTGCTTTGGATGAAATGCGTAAATGTAAACAGCAGATGTTTAGGTTGGCTGCTTGTCTGTCTCAAGACAATGCTTTGACCAGGGTAATGAAGTTCCAGGATTTGCTAACTTTCAGAGCCAAGGCCAGTAGTGTAGGCTAATCTTGTTCCTTTAACAATTGGAGTATATCTGAAACCTGGAGGAAATAAGATATGACAAAGTCTAAAAATATCAACGACATTCGGAAAATATCAACACGGCTATCTGATTATTTGATGTCAAATGCAGGTATGCTGAAATTGATCTAGTGGCTACTTATCAGTTGCCCCAAGTTAAGTTTGATTTTTGAAACAATTGATCAAGCTGTCATTTTCTATGCTAGATGTTTGTATTGCTATTTTCCTTGTCATTCTCTGGGTAACTATATCTTAATGCACCCTAAATGCTGTGGGATTTCATGATACCACTTCTAGATGACAATAGCTATGGCAAAGACCGATTACTCCTCTCTTTCCCTCCAGCATTCAGCAGCAAGCAGACTATATGACAAAAAGTATTTGGGTAACATTTTCTCATTCTCATAGGAATTTCTCTTAAGAGACATTAGACAAGATTACAAGATTATTGTTTTAGGCTAATTCACCAACTCTGTATCAGTCTATGGATAAATTATGGGCAGGGCTGAATGAAGCCCAATCTCCCCCTGTGGTTTGGCTACCGCAAGATGCCATCACCACGTTGCTGAACAATGGAACCTAGTAGGCTAACTGATGTATAAGCTTTATGAAATGTGTTTATTACCTTGTCAGTCAACACAACTCTTCAAAAATCATCATCGAGCAGCGATTCCTATTCTTGGAACCACCTATCGTTGAAATCAGGACAAAAAAAAAAAAAATTTTTTGTAGGCTGCCCCATGTAAATAGGCATAAGGTGGGAATAATATAAGTCGAGTGCTGAGTGCAGGATTGTTTTGGGTCAGTAGGGACACATTTAATATTGTTTGTCTACACAAAATAATCTGCTAATGAGTGAAAATTTTGTCCTTCACTGCCCACAACACTTACACATGTAAAAAAAAAAATGAAAGATTCATACTTTGCTTACTATGTTTTGAAACTTGTAACCGTGTAATTCTCACCTAGGTCAAATTGGAGCTACAGAACAGACAGCGTTTTCTTGAAGTTGTGTTTGTCAGCCTTTATTACCAAAAGTCAGACAGTGAGGGGGCCTACAGCAGAATAGGTCAACAATAACCTTATTTTGTTTTATATGCTTACCACTTTATAAAATACCACTTTGCTATTTAGTCTGTGTTGTTCCAAATTCTCTCGTTCTCCTTCCTACCCACAGCACTCAGCAAGCTTGTACAACAGGGCTATGGGTGGAATTATACTGAACTAGCGCTTTAACAAATCTATCTGTCTATGTGTGTGTGTGTGTGTGTGTGTGTGTGTGTGTGTGTGTGTGTGTGTGTGTGTGTCTATGTGTGTGTGTCTATGTGTGCACTGTATGTGTAGAGGAGATAGCTCTTGTTAATCGCCATGCCAAAATTTAATGCATAAGGACAGATGTGTGTCTGTGTGCCTCAATCCTTGACCCCTGACCTAACTAAGGGTGAGAATACCTCATGCTTACCACGCACACACTGGACCACTTGTTCCTACCGTATCTGCCAAATGTGTGCAGTTCTCCTGACAATAGGCTCTTTGACTGCTTACTGTCTGTGAATATCCATGTCCATATCTATCAGGCTATCTGCTTCATACAAAGATGGACAGGAGGATTCAGCAGATGTGATGAAAAACGATGTTATTTGAATTTTTGAAAAAGAAAGATTTATGAACTTCATTGTGCATTCCTTTCAATGAGGATCTCCCAGACACACTCCTCCTTACACTCCTCAGGTCAAATGAGCTCTGCTGTTTGAATGGACATGATTGAATAGGGAAGGGTAAACTAGAAGTGAAGTCTCAGAGAAGGCAATTATGCAGGTTTGCCGCTTGTAGGTGAAAATGATAGGGTTGGGGTGGCCGTCACTCCCACCTCTGGGAACAATGTGCCTGCATCAGAGCCAGCAGGCGTGCCTCTCCCCCCCTCCAGCGACCAGGTGCATCCCGAGCCCTCTCCGCAGCCTGACCTTGAGGGAACCCTCCTGTTACACGCTCACACAAACACACACACACACACACACACACACATACACACACACACACACACATACACACACACTTCTGCCTTTGTCTCAGTGAAAACGGTGCCAATTAACGGATAGGCCCGACCGCTGGGTTATTTTTACAACTGTGAGGACAAACAGAGCAAGGAGAATAGGGGGGAGATTAGAAAAAGAAAGAGGGAGAGCCAGGAAGAGAGAGAGAGAGAAAGAGAAAAAGGGAGACCATGGGAGGGAGCTGCAGGGGAGAACAGTGAAAAGGATGGGAGAGAAGCTTCCAGAAGGTCATGGATAATTAGTGGCCTTTGCAGAACCTCTCCTCAGGCTCAGGAGGCAACGCCACAGCTGGCCCTCACCTCAATGTATGCTGCTGCCACACACAGAAATACAATGTGCAAGCACACGCACACACACACACACACACATACACACACACACACACACACGCACACACACACACACACACATGCACACACACATTCACACACACACATACAATGCATGAAAACAGATATAAACATATTTGTATCAAATAATCAGTATTAAACACTTTGAAAAAATAATCCTCACTTTTTCATGTGTAAAAGGCAGTCAGTGTACATAAGATGCTCTTGTACAACTAAACATTAGCAATTGGATGAATGAACTTTCAGACTGAGGATTACACTGCAGAGTCCCAGAACTCCAATCCCAGCATACACATTTACATTTACTGATGTACAGCAGAACAATAGCGCTTGTATCAGTAGGCTGTTATTGTGAATTATTTGAATGGGAATTCATTTGTCTTCCTTTCATTTCATTACAAGAGCAGTGCACCTTTTACTGTAACAGGTCATTATCACTCAGTCACGAGCTGTGCAAACGCCATTTTGTTGTGCTGTGTGCTTGCTGATGACTTGCATAAGAACTTCTTGCGAGAGTGTTGTATGTTCTGTTCTCTGCATGATGGCGTACACCTTTCACAGCACACCCACTCAGTTCATCACCAGCACCGCTGTTCCACATTCCCAGTCACATTGCATCATCGATCTGTTTGTCACTCACTGCTCAGCCTTCCAGAGGGGATTAGCCTCAGTCAGTCCCCAGCAATGCTACATGCTAGCACACAGCAACTCTGTTTGCCCAGCAATACCTTGTGCCCAACACCAGAGCATCTGATAGTAGGGGTACCATAATTAGAAAATATACCAAGGTTCTGGAAATTAGTGATTAAAAAAAAATTTGGGCCAGTTTCTCGAAGCATTCTTAACTCTATGTTGTTCTTGAGTTGTACCTTAACCTCTGTTTTAAGGTTAAGGACATGATTCCCCACATGTTTGTAGCTAAGTATGTCTTCTGTCATACATTCATACATCATACATTCGAATGAGCTTTACCTTACTACTGTTTTTAGCTTAAAAGCATGCTTAAAAAATGTCTTGTTGATCTTAAGACTTGTGCACTTGCTGCCAAGGAAATCTACACATGATTGCATTCCATTTTGTGTTTTAAAAAATGCTAAAATAAATTAATTTGCTTTGTCTCTTAATCCCTCTAAAATGCAAACATGTCACCATGTCACCAAATCATGTTGATGCACTAATAATATTCTGACTTGCATATTTCTTGTTGATGATACCTGCACTGTCATGCTCATAAAACGAATCTCAAAAAAGGTGCAAATGACAACAATCGATGCCAGAGACGTGGATTCAGCCTCTTAAGATATAGTTAAAATAGTTAAAATGTAGTTGGAGAACCACAAGTAGAAAAGTTTGATAAGATATATCTTTAGAGTCTTCTTAGAGTAAGAGTGAACGTAAGCAGGAAACCAAACCCTGTATCTTCAGAGAAAGATTTATCATACAAAAGATAAGAACTCATTCTTTATTTGTTTAGCGAAATGAAAAGCATGATGTGTATGTTATTGATGTAGCTGAGGTGTTGTTGTTGAACATCTTAATGAGGATCTCTCCTGTGCAGGTCTGATGATGAGCATGTTCTGGGCTATTGCCCAGTTATCACAGGTCAGTGGTAACATGCCTCTGCTTGGATGATTGTGGGTAATTGCTAAGCTTTAGTTAAACTAAGTTTTGCTGTTATGCATGCAAGCCAACAGCACACATGGCATGTAAATATCAGCTAAATGTCAAATTCATTAGAGCAGGCATTAAATCCAAGGTTTGTTTGTCCCCTTCTTCGTAGACAACCCCCTTCCCTCCAGTACACAGACACATACACACATACACACACACACACACACACACACACACTCATACATATGCACATTCACCCGCACATGCAAACACTGTAATTTGCCCCCACTGACACATTTACAGAAGACACTGCACTGAGGACATGACCCTCTTTGGGATTTCAGGCTCAGACAACAAAGGGGTAAAACACCCAAGATTTGTGCTTGTGTGGACGTCAGTGTTCTTTATGTGCAGTCTGTAGAAGCAATGTGAGCAAGTGTGATCAGCTTTGACTGTTCTTTTCTCTCAGATGGTGTAGTGGTGGATATTTACATGCTGTTTGAAAGCAAAAGCAAGCTTAACCAAGGACTCTCTGAGGACTCTGCAGGAAGGTCATTGAAGGAAAATAAGAATAACTTGCCTTCCAATACACAGGTTCCTTCTAACCAGGAAGTTATTAGGAAGTCACACAGTTAATCACAATATATAGCAGTCACACTCTGGCCTTTGTATTCATTTAAAAAATGCAAAAAAGCAAAGTCAAATGTCTGCCAATAACAACCTGCCTGTGACCTCTCCCCTCGAGGCAGCTGGTGTCAGTGACTGTGTGGGGTGTGGGGTGTGGGGGTGTGACTGATGGGGTGTGAGGGGCCTCATGTGTTGCAGGCAGGTGCGTGCAGTGCCATCTGATCAGTGGGAGGAGCTGAGTGGGACTCACACCCACAGAAATAAGCCCAGTAAGCCCATATTGCAATTAGCCTCAGACGCAGCATGGCACTCTGACTCAAACAGTACACCCATTACATCTGTGATAGAATATGTCAGAAAGGAGCTGTTTTTCACTCACTGTTAACACATGCACACACACACACACACACACACACACACACACATACGTACACATACTGTATATATACACTCCATAAAAAATCTGTTTACTTTGTGAAATTACATAACCACATGAATTATGACATATCCAGTGGCTAAGTGGAAAGTGAATTGGTGGCCATCATCATGATATAACAATACGTAAAGAGCCTCGTAACAGCAGCCTGGCCAATTGATTTTGCCGAGGCTACCTGTAATTAGTGCCTGTTAGCCCTGTAAATAATGAAAGACACAGTTATCACTAATTAATTGCATGCATAAACAGAGAATGATAAAAACAAAGCACCTATGTGGTGAAAAGAATTCCTTGAGCAGCAGTAGGCTACCATTTATGTGTTTCCTTTCTACTTCTCAAATAAAATTCATTCAGCTTTTTAAAATGAAATTTCAAGTGATGAAGAGCAGTGCTTCTAGCATATTTCATCCTGCACTGTTCACATATTGAAAGCTAAATTGCCATTGAAGTATAACTAATGCAAATAAACACTTAGACACTTGTAGAAAAGTGAGTGGAGATATGTATCGTTGCAGGGTGTGTGCCATACTTCATGAATGTGACAAACAAAGGGAGAGAGTGAAAGGGGGGAGGGGGAGAGACGATCTCCCGATGGTCTTAGATATCAGACTCAGACAGTGTCAGACAGAGGTGACTGATGGTCAGACTGAGCCAGCGGCCACACACATGTATGCACACAAACACACACACACACACACACACACACACGCACACACACACACACACAGCCAAACATTCAATGAAACTTTTTAATATTAGTCAGATTGTTGTATTACTGTAGTACTGTATTATATGTGTCTCATCTGGAAAGAAGTCTAGTAGACTAGTGGACCTTTGGCCTACATGTGCCAAACACAAGTTCTGTCAGTGATGATGTCCCTTCCAGTGCAGAGGATGCCCCCGCCACCCCCCCCCCCCCACCCCCCTTGCCTCAGGCTGGATCTCTCTAACACACAGGAAGCATCTTTTGCAGGAACACTGCTGTTGTCTAGAGAACATGGAAGCTTTTAGTGTTAGAATTTTAACACTTCCTCGTTCTCAAGAGTAAAAGTCCTTTGGGACCAGCAATGGAATTTGAGATCATATAATGGGTCTAAAGCCCACATGGAAATCACATACATGTAGATTTCATTGATAGACATTGAATGTGGGGTCTCTCAAGCAGTCAATTAACTACCCTGGGTTTTGTTTTGGTGATTTCCCAAAACCCGCTCCATTCCCTCAAAGGCATTTTAAAAAAAACAAACAAAAAAAACTTGAATATGCATTGCATACAAAATGATGGTGGTCAATGCCCATTCTGTGGATGTAGGTATTTGCAGCAAACAGATGCAAAATAGATGTCATTTTCTTTTTAGTTGTTTTTCTTTTTAATCCAGCTGTCACTCAATGAGACAGTATGACCAATAAATTGGTGTTGTTGCAAATGCAATGTAGATGGGTAATTGGAATAAATGTCTGGTCAGTTTGTTGATCTCTATGGTCTGGTTGCCAGGTTTCACCTCAGTGATGTTTTGACACTTTCTGACTAGACCATTAAAAAGAAGAAAAGAAGACTGGCTGACATGAGCGCTGGAGTGAGCAAATGTGATGGAAAGAAAGCAAACGGCAGCCCTGTGATGAACTTAGCTTGGCTGTGCTGCTCTTTAATGCAGCCTCCTTCTTGCCATATCTGGTGAGGCAGGCTCCTTAGGGGACAATTTAGCTATGAGTAGCACTATGTGTCATGGCCTCTCATGGGACCAATGACCAGCAAATGGTCACGCAACTATTAAGTTCCAGGAACACGTGTGTAGGACACAAAGTCATTCCGTGAAAAGACACAGGCCTAGAGAACAGAGACAAAATGTGAAACTTAAAGGGTTAAAGCAGCATCAGAAAATAGACAGAGGGGGAGGTGCACATACTGAACAAATAACATAAATTACAGCTGAAAAGAAGAACCTGCTGTATGGAGAGCAGTCCTTGGCAGAGAGGCCATACTCATCAGTGCTTTTGCTACGCACCATAGCATCTTAGTCTCATGTTGAAAAATCATATGAATCAATTTTCCTTTACAATTTTCACTACAGAGTGTGAATGACAGAATATCCAAGTTGTCACTTTCACTAAATTTAGCAAAGAATGTTCTTTTACGTGTATTTATGTGCTATTTTGGGACCAGCATGAAAAAAGCAGATGGATGTGAAAAACATGAAGCTTTGTGCTTCTGATTGCTCTTTTATCTCTGGATATAGACAACACCTGAGAAGGTCTCCCTTTGTTGTCCTCTCTCTCTCCCTCTCTTTCACCTTTTCTGCCCCCCCCTTTCCCAATTTTTCACCAATGGCTCCTCCAAACAGTGTCTTTTCAAAGGCTAATAATAGCCCTCCGCTCAATTCCCTCTCCAGCTCTGTTTGGGAAGAGCGGTGGGAGTGGGGATGATGATTCCCCTCTCTCTCTTTCTCTCTCTCTCTTTCTCTGTCTCTCTCTCTCTCTCTCTCTCTCTCTCTGTCTCTCTCTCCCAGGGGATCATCCATCTGAGGTGGGCACCCCAGGGCTGATCAGGCCGACTGCTGTCCTGTCCAAGAGGATTCATCACAGCAGGGATGGAAGTGGACGAGCGGCATGAGGAAAGAGGAGAGATATTGGGGGGGAGAGGGGGTGGGGTTAGATGTACTTCTGTCCTTATTGCATTTAACACTTTAGAGGCCAGCAAGAGAGCCTCTGTCCAGCACCATCAAAGAAAGAGAGAGAGAGAGAGAGAGAGAGAGAGAGAGAGAGAATCCCCCAGCGAGATCCTTGTGTGTGAATGTGTGTGTGTTAAAAGCTCTAAAGTGATTCAAAAGCCATACAGAACTGACAATAGGAGTAGGCTGGTTGTGGTCGTGTGTGTGTGTGTGTGGGGGGGGGGGGGGTTATCTAGCCACACCTGGGGACTTGGAGCAGCCACCCCGCCCCCAAGCCCTCCTCTAGCCTTGCTCTGCCCCACTGACTTACTGCCTCAATATTTCATTATCGCACACCAGGGCTCAGGCCCTGATCAAGGCTGCTGAGAGAGACACTTAATTTTCCATTTATTTTTTAATAACAAACCTGAGAGTCCCCAAAGCCGTAAATCTTAATTGGAAACGCAGGCTGAAATATGATGTGCCTGGACTTTGTAGGGGGAGGCAATCCAATCAGCTTTAATGAGACTTTTCAGTCAGTAATAAACATGCAGAACTAGTGGGGTGTTGGAGCTGCAGGAGGAGAGGCCTTCAGCCACACAAGGCCCTCGCCCTGTCACTTCCACTGCCTGTCTGAAAACACTTCCACAATCACTCATCTATAACAAAGCTCTCTCTCCGTGTCCCTCTCATTCCTCCCCTCTCGGCCTCGGACTACATTTGTACACCACTGTAAACAGCAAAGAAGCCAAGGTAACCAAAAATACGTGGTGCTTCTTTGCTTTATTCTCCATCACCTTCTAGAGGACACACTCACATACAAATTCTATGCAGGCAGACATTTCTTTTCAAGGTTAGCAAGGCATACTGAGCTGCAAAGAAGAATTCAATGGCGCAAAGATGCTCCTCACAGTTGAAATTCCTGCAGTTATTGACAGTCGAATAAGAAACTTTATGAATATATTCTTGTTGGTGTTTGCATTTTTCAACAATAACCACAATATGTGAAATAAAAATAAAACCATTATGTTGATGCTCCTTATGTTCTCTAATGTTATGTTCTTTTATAGCATAATGAAAGCCTTTTACTTCAATTATAGCACTCCAGCAGCCAATCAGTGACATTCATGTGGAGATTCATGGTGGCCGTAGTTCCTCTGTTCCATCTGTCACCACGCCTGTTTTGAGGCTGAGAGGTCAAGCAGCTGCCCTGAGGTTATGGGCCCATGCAGAGGCCTCTCTCACAGCTCTCTCAGCTGACCGAAGAACAAGAGAGCAGGCTCTCACACATCAATCACTGATGTTGACGAAAATGACACAGTGAATTGGCTGCGGAAATTAGGCATTAATGCGACATGAAACTCATCTTTGAGACTCGCAGCATGCAGCTTTTTATTGGGCCTCTTCACTGTGTGTAATTGATGAGACCTGAGGCTGAAATGATCTGAGGGAGGTCAGAGGGCAAAAACACCACAGGCTAAAGCAAAGGTCAAAATGTATGTTCCAGCCTGAGGTGGAACACTCCAGGGCTTCAGGCAGATCATCCCAATGCTCCTCTCCCACCGAACGTCTGAGGCCAGGGCTAGGCCCATTAATAATGAAGAAGCATGCATGGCTCTGAGAGATTTGGTTGTTCCCCTAGAGGGTTTTGTCATCTCTCCCATGTGGAGACCTGAAATACTCTGAGAAGGTTCTCGCTGGGATCAGTGTTGTGTACCCCCTGGCACTGTGGAACTAGGTCTGCAATGGAGACTGAACCTGGTGTCATCTTCTCTCCCAGGCTTGTCATTACAATCCCCCCAAGACCAACAGGAACACAACAGAAGTAATGGGAATCCTACTGGCTTTATCCAAACATTTATTTAGCCATTTCTACAATGACTTGCAGACTGTAACTGTGTGTGCTTGTTAAGGGCTTTTGACCATACTTTAGGAACACGGTTCATTTTGTGCAGATATTTAAAATAAAGTGGAAAAAAGCTTTATGTGGTGCAACAGGACATTTGGAATTACTTGCTGTGTAACACAGTGTGGCGATAATTACAGTATAAACAGTCTGGAGCCTTTACAGGTCTGACACTAAGGGGGAAGACTTTGCTGTGAGACTTTTATTGCTGCTCTGTTAAGAGATTCTGTTGAAGGCAGCCAAGGTTATATGAAACCCCCTTTGCACTCCCACACAAGCCTGGGCTGTCTGGACTTGTACTTCCAGCATTGTGTTCCTGCACTCTGAGATCCTCCAACCAGCAGACAAGCTTAATTAACAATAATCAGCTCAAAAACACATGAGCCCTACACATTTGGTTTCATTTCACTGAGCTTGTGTGTGTGTGTGTGTGTGTGTGTGTGTGTGCATATGGCATGTGTGTTTATCAAGGCTGTGGGCTGAACTGGCAGTTAGTTAATAAGATGGAGAGATGCATGGCATCCTCATCATCTACATTATCAAGGTCTTGAATGAATTCCCCACTCGTCCTTAATGCTCTCTCTCTGTGTCGACTGGGTGACAGAGGAGCTGCTGCCTCCTGAATCTGAGCAAGAGGGAGAGCAATTAATCACTCAATCATTAAGCACGCTTGGACGGGCTCAAATGCCTTCCACATCTTTGATTAGGATAAGCATATTACAGTTGACTGGCTGGAGAGAATTTTTAATTACCAGCCTCCAAGTATTGTACAGGCCTCCATTTTCTTTTGTTCCCCATTCCTCTCTCTGCTCTCTCTGTGTGTCTGTTCCTGTCTCTGAGTCCCCCCTCCTCTCCTCTCCCCTCCTCCCTCACACACCTCTTCACCGTCCCAGAACCACTGCACACACCAAAAAGCCAGAAACCCTGACTTTTCCAATTAATGAGTATCTATGTGGTGGATCAGAGCTGGCTAACTACATCTGTGCTGGGTATCTCTGCTGTATCTCTGTCTGCAGCGCTGTGCTCTGCTGTGCTGCTCTCGCTGGCTTGCATCCAACGGGGGTGTAATATGACAGTGAGTGTGACGATTTCTTCCAGAACGTTCTTCTTGGCTCCTGCTCTCCTCCTCCATGTGGAGCTGAAGCCATGAGTCTGCCCTGCTGCTCACCTCCCATGGATCTCAGCCTCATCCTGCTGGGGATGAAGCAGTCATGTCTCCTTATCTCCCTCGCTCCCTCTGTTTCTACACACTATTGGCTTTTCTTATCTCCACTCAACCCAGGGATTCGACCAAGCGTTTTTTTTTTTCCTGAAACCCCTCTCCCAAGTTTGGAGTCATTCTTTATCACACTCTATTTGGCTGGAAGAACCTAGCCATGTGAACTATGATAATCCCCCTCACACATACAATATACAGATGAACATTTCTGCATACTAACACACACATGCACACAGAAAAATGTTCTTGTATCATTCTTTCATTATCACGTTGAAGCCTCGTCTGCCAACTGCCACCACAAACATTTGTAATCTCATATCTTAGCAGCTAAGCTGACTGTTGCCAGGCAGACTGACCGTGGTGTCAAAGTGCATAGCTTTGGCTTGACTAGTGTCCACAGGGGCACTGTGTTGTGTGGGACAAAGCACTTAACTAACTAGCCAGTATTGACCCTCCCAGTCTGAACTGGAATGTACAGAGATGTTATTTCCCCTGACTAGAGACAATCAATTTAACACCTCAGTAGTTAGAGTATGGAGCATGTCCATAGCGTCTTGTCTGCTGTAATGATGGCTATGCCAATAATCAAAGGCTTGTTTTACAAAGCGTGTTTCTGTGGGACTGAGGGTCCTACTTCCACATTCCTACTTGAGGATCCATGCAGTCAATTGAACAAAAGGCTTTTCCAGCAGCCATTTGACACTAAATGAAAGAAGGGTTTTCACAGATGGGTTCAATGAGCCAACATCAGTGAGAAATGGCACAAGTGTTACAGCATCTTCCTTTTACTCTCTGTGGCTGTCATTTTCCCCTGGAGTCTTTGATGCTGCGTAAGTGTGGATTCCCTGGGGCTTCTCTCCCTCTTGGTCCCATCAAAGCTACGTCTCCTGCAAACCTCCAGGGAGGCTGAGACAAACATACCCACTGGGAGATGCTTTAATCAGCTTCAAAAATCAAAACAAAAATTACAATGAACCACCATGAAATCTGGCTCTCATTTGTAAAAGAGAAAACTACATTAGATCTGGCACACAAGGATGAATGTAAGAGAAAATAATTACTTGTTCATTCCTTCGGGAACTAATGTGAACAGAACCATGCATTAATGAGCTTATAATCTTGGCGTATCTGCAGGTTCTGAGCAGACAGCCATGTATTATATAAACTGTTAAGTTTAACAGTGTTGCTATCCAAGGTGAACTACATCTCTGTCACAGGTATGACGCAAGTCTATAGCCATTTGTATGGGGCTCCTAAACAGACACGTTAATAAGCCACCAGTGGCCATATGAGTCAATCAAGACATTTGTCAATAAAACAAGAGGTCAGAGCATTGTCTTTCTAACAGGTTCGATATTAGTTAATCGGACAACAATGATTAATTACAAATGAAAAGGATTGGACTATCAGAAACAACATAGGGAAGTAGGGCTAAGCATGATGACCTATTCACTAGATGCTAAGAGCAGCTCTTTTCAGCTCTTCCATCTGCATTGGACGTATGGAATGGAGTGGAACACACTGTTAACATATCCAGTGGTGAGATCACCGTTAACACACTCACTACTAGCACTGAGCCTTTTTGGGTAGCGTTCAGCCATGCCCTCCTCCATGCTGAAAGCGCGTCTCTTACTGTTGACCTTGTCTCCAACTAGACCTCATGTTTGCTGACAGGGCTACTTGTCAGAGCCTGTGTTGTCGGGGCTTTTTTGCCCTTCTTGGTATCATTTCATTTTCTGCCTTCCGGTTTTCTCCGAATCAGCATTCATGAGATTAACAGACAACTGGGAGACATTGCGTGGTGCAAACCTGACGCCTTCACTTTCTTGCATAATCACAGACGTTCTTCCAAACGAGGAGGGGAAAAAGCGCTGATGAGGCCTCCTTGCTGGAACAACAAAGCCAGGCGAAGTGAGGAGGGGAGGGGAGAGGGTGGGGTGGCTGAGGCACTCATGCCACTCTCATGTTGAAAAGTCCACTTTCTCTTTAGCTCACAGTACGCTCTGACAGCTTTGCACTCCCCTCTGCTTTCTCTGCTGTGATTTTGACTTTTTGCATCAGCAGTTTCCATGTTATGCTTTGTGAGTGGACCCTTCAAAGTGGGTTTCATCTCTGTTTGCTTTCAGTGAGTGACAGCTGATTCAGAGAGTGAGATGACATGCCTCAACTGAGCTTGAATGTCATCAACAGAATATTAAACTCAAAATCTCAGTTTCACATGGAGGAGGTCAAGTGAAGTAGTAGACTGACATGTAAAATGTTTTGACGAGCGCTGCTTAGATTTAGTTTAGATTAGACTAAATCAACCTCTGTAATCTCCAGAAGGAGAAAAGCGTTTTGGGTAGGAAGAGATAAAGAATACAGGGGAAATTTTACCCATATATTGTATATAATGACACTTACACACTGCTTGAGGATGCAAACTGCATCACAACATCATTTTTGTCTTAATGTAGCAGAATAGCCACTGGATTGGATCTAACAATGTGTCTGTAAACTCCCACATGGTCATATCATGTAACCCTGACAGAAGCACACACACATGCACACACACACATAACCACACACAGATGCACACATGCATGCAAGCACACATGCACTCATTCACAATAAAAAATGAGTCATTGTATCTTTACCTCACTGAAGTTTTACAATCAAGTTCATGAAGATTCCCACAAGGGTTTCAGTAAAAAAATAAAGCCTGCAGCATTTTCCCATCGTTTCTCACACGACTGGATGAAAGCACTTTTCCATTTGCACCACTTTCAATAATTCTGTCGAAATCTTTTGTGACCAGCTGCTCTTGTTCATCTGAGCTGGTTTGGAGGGCAGCAGAGTTAGCGGTGGGACTGTGCCACGTTTCAAGATGGTTCCTATTAAAACTACAACACTTTTAGAGGTGAACTGGGGAAGCACACTAAAATATTTATGTGGGTTCAGACAAGGCAAAAATCACGCATGGGCTTCTTGTAAGTGTCGGAGCATATGTCAGACTGCTTCAGTTATCACACGGCCGTGTAATTCTCAACTGCTACATAGAAAAGCATTAAGTGTATTCATGAAGCATTTAATATGCAGATTTAACCAATCAGCATCCAGCTGATGAGCTGGCACCAGTGGGGCTGGGTGAGCAGACTGGAAACAATGTGATGACCTGGCTGTAAGGTCTCCACTCGCTGCCGTTTGACCCACACGCCCTTATTATGCAGCCGCATTTGAATGGTGAGTCACACCACTGAGTGCTTACTGTGCCACTCTAACCCGGCCACACTGCTTCTGTCCACATTGCTGAATCTGTGTTTGAGAGAGAGAGAGAGGGAAGGGGGAGAGTTGGAGAGAGAGATACGAAAAGTAAGAGCAGATAGTTGTTTCATGCAGGACAGAGGTCGAATTATGACTTCTACCACTACCACAATAATATTGTGTAGAATAATCCTTACTCCATCTTCTACATTTGGAAGCAGAGGTCCAGCTTTAAAAGTTAAGTGTCTTGATAGGTCCTGGTTCTACTTGTGCACTTAACACACAGGTGTTGCAGATCTAACTAGCTGAAGAGATGCATTGAGTCGGTTTAGGACATAGTTGGAACAGATCATGTGGAAAGAGTTTTACTTTCTGAAGCTGGACTTTTCCCACCTCTAAAAGTCTTACTTGGACATCTTGAATAAATCACGTCTTATTTTGTGTTTGGGATCTAGGATTCCAAAATGAGCTGAACAAGAACATTAAAATTGTACTCCTTCCTATTATGGCAGACTCCTCTAGTACAGATGAGTTCTTCTGGCATCAAATCACTGTGTCAGAGGTTGATGTGGCATCTGGGAAAACAGAACTGCTGAGCACCTGGGTGCGGCTGTTGTGTTCCCACCAGCGATGGTTAATGGCGTTCGCCACCGGAACGATTCGCACCACATCGTTTACTGCTCACTAAGTGAAGACGAACACCCACCTGCTCCTGCAAATGGTGCCATGTATTTCTCACAAATGAGCAGGATGGTGAAACAACTGCCTCCCAACGAAATATGATGCTATTAAAAGCCAGCAACCAAAGGAGTAATTAACAATGGCCATACATGGAGCCTTTCAGGCCTGCTATGCTTTGGATTTGGTGTCAATCTCTTGTTATTCCCCCTCTCTTTCTCCCCTGCTTGGTCTCTAACTGCCCACTTCTAACTGGTGTACTTACTGTGGAACTACATTAACAACATATGTGACACATGAATCCTGCAACTTGATTTCCATTGTCACGTGTTCATCACATATAACATCAGCAGTGTGTTAGAACTTACTTTTCTCACACTTATCTGTAAATATAGCTGTGAATAATGATTAGAATGAATAATCAAATACTAAGCTCATAAGCTCTGGTCATGCTTATTCATTTGTGTGTGTGTGTTGTGTGTGTGTGTGTGTGTGTGTGTGTGTGTGTGTGTGTGTGTGTGTGTGTGTGTGTGTGTGTGTGTCTTCTTCTCCTTCAGCTGCATGTGTGGAATTCCCCTCATTCATTTGCACACTTACATTTGTATTGACTCCCTTCCATTGCTCTGTTTCTTTCCTGTCTTTGAAAGGCACTGAAGTGTTTTTGACTGTATTAGATCTGAGTGAGGTTGTCACACAGGACTGGAATGCTACCCTTTGTGCTTCAACATGGGCTCCACTTGCTGGCATTGCAAATCTTTCTGGAACTGATTGTGTGTGTGGGTGCATGTGTGTGTGCAGTTGTGTAACACCACATGCATGTATGCATTCTGGCACTGAATGAGTGCAGTGTTTGTGTATTTGTTCCCTTGTGTTTGTATATCCATGTGTGTCAGGACACGCAGATCTAGGCCAAAGTAAGTTATCTCAAATGCATATGTTAATTACAGATTGATGGTTAGTGAAATGCATCTCCCATAATGACTTCCCATGGGCCGGCCATGGAATTCCTGCTGATCACAACAAACAAGGGTTATTTTCCATCCTCTGGGTCCCACACACCTCAGGATTGCATTAGCATATTTACTGTAAACACAGACTTCTCCATATTAATATTAGGTCAAGGGAATTTGAATACCAAAATAAACAAAAGAGTTAATATACAGAGAGTTAGGCCAAGGTTCACTTCTCTCTGTGAGCATAGTAATGGTACTTGAAACTTGGCTTACAGTGGAAAAAAATGTCATCTGGCTGTATGGGATCAGCAAAAAAAAATCACTTTGAAATGATAAAACATACATTACATTACCATAACAACTGTCCAGCTATTCCTCTTTGTCCAGCTGGTCATTTTATGTCTTTTTCAACTTTGTAGAATTACTGTGGAATGCAGTCATGAGATTTTGTCATATTTTCAGTCTAGTCTCCAAATTAAATGTCACAAAGAATAACCAAAACAACCTACAGTAGCAAACCAACACAACAAACGTTACAGTAGTATATCAGTCATGTTAATTGAACACCTGTGCTTTTCCTGACATCATTTCAGACTCAAAAATCCACTGACAGGTTGGTGATGTTGCTTTTCATCTGGTCTTTTTCTGACAAGCAGCAACAATTTCTCCGGTTCAGCTGAAGACTGAATCAAAGCCGGAATATAAGCTTTAAAACTGTTCCTTGTCAACCTTCCTTCCTCTCTTCCTGTTTGGTTCTTATCCAGCCCATCACATCCTCATTCCCTCTCTCTCATTCTCTCTTCCTTCCTCCAGGTTGAAAACTGCGAGAGAAGCCTTTGTTTCAGGTAACAACTGGACTCTTTCCTCCTATACACCGATGTCTGTGATATAACACTTCAAATATGGAAAAGGTCAAACAGTCCGCCGCTCTCTTGTATCTGTCAGGTTTCTCTGGGAAGGCATATAGCGTCCATTCTCCTGAATGCAGGTCGGCCAGGTGTGACATGAGAGCGCTCCCATGCTGAAAGACTCTTTTAAAGGGCACAGAGGAATGCCCACACATCATTTCAGACTACGTTGATCAGAGCCAGGGTCAGAGTTCTCAGAAAGGATTTATAGCCATCTACACTTCTTACAACTGTTCTTCTCTTCATCCAAGCTTGTACTGTGAAGCGAGTGAAGAGAAGGAAATTGAAAGTGTGGTGACTTTATGGTTTCTACATTTTTTCTCAAAATGTGTCTGCCAACATATACAGTATAAAGGAGGGGAAGATAAAGTTGGAAAAATACTACTTTTTCCACACAAACCTTAGCTCACAGTTCACTCCCCCCTCCTCTAGCTAACTGCATAAATGAAAGGAATGGATGGTTGTTAATTTTTCATCCCCATCAAAAGAGTGTCTCCAGCTGTCTAAACAGGAGACACAGCCTCTGAAGAGAGCTGATAAACACAGCAATGGCAGCTAATCAATAAATGATCACCTCAGTGCCAGGAAGTGCTTTTAGCACCTGCTAGCAGTGGAATCTCTTCTCCCTGATTGTCATCAGAGTCTTACTGTTTCGCTCATTGCCCAAACTAGCTATTAAATTAACAGAGCCCTGCATATCCCAGTCTCATCATCCTGTCAATGTCTGCATTGAAACGGAGATGGTAGATGAACCAAAAGGCTATTCATTTGGCAGATTTTCTAGGATAGATGCTATGATATTTCCCCTAATAGACGCTGAAATATACTTCTACAGATTAATACAGTGTGAAGAAAGACACAGTTAAAAGAGGACATTGTACTGATCTTTATGTCAATTTGGTTTAGTTTCAGTCAGAATGCCAAAGGAGGTAATGTCATAAGAAAATAAGACTATTTTTAAGGCAAAGTCTCCTGACCACTAAAAGTCCATCACATCTTGTTCATATTCTACTTCTTCCAACCTGACATTGATGGTAGTATTACAAAATACATACTCTTACAATTCTTACAATTGCTTATGCAAATACAATGTTTTGGACAGTGTTTTTTGGTATCCAGACATTGGATCGACTATTACTAAGGCTATTCATTTAGCTCAGTTGATGGTGTGAAATGATCATGTGTTTCAGAGGAATACGATTGAAGAAACTGCACAAAAAGGCATGAAATGGAATGAGATGCATGAGTCAGTCACTCTCTTCTAATTGCAAGCACTTTTGAACCAAAGTCTGAAGGAACATGTGTAATGCCATCATAATTAATTTCATTAGATTCAATGTTGTGCCGAATGGATTTTCCACACAGACGTTCTGGTATGTGCTCTTGTCAGCATCTAGAGAGTATGACTTGCGGCTACTGCTTCTTTCTATTGTCATCCTCAAAACCACGTGACTATTTCATTAAGAGTGAAAAACTTTCAGTCTCCTAGAGTTAAAGGCACACAGTTCAAAAAAAAAAGAAACTTTTCCAGTGCCTCCTTTGGCATTCTCTATGCTAAGCTAATGGGAGCAGGGAAGTCAGATTGCAGGGCACTAGACTGTGGGACTGCACTGTCACTCCATCTCCTCCAAGGCTATAATACAACAGTGCAAAACTTTAAATAATGGCAGATTCCAGCACTTGGTGAACTCTCTTATCTTTTTGCTACATGACTGCATGGCATATGTAGGTCAAGCCAACCAGTTTAAATCACTACTATGTTCTAAATTACAGGCACAGCAGTCCTGGGTCCTTGTATCGGGTCCCACTGAGTTGGTTAAGGCCTATTTTAGTGTGTGTGTGTGTGTGAGAGAGAGAGAGAGAGAGTGTATGTACTTGCAGCAAGGTTACAGCACGCTTGGCCGGTGAACAGTGGCTACGGGCCCAATTAAAACCTTTCCCCTCCACCCCATGTCCTCCACAGTCCAATAATGAGGCTAATTGTTTACTCCATGTGAAAATGCATCGTGGGTAATATCCACAGACTTTGCCTCCCCACCCTGCCATGTCCAGTGGGAGACTTCTGGTTTATTGGCCACTGTTATTAACGTGAGCATCACAGGGCTTGCCACAATTACAGTTGCCTTAATGAGAGATCCCTGACAATTTATTATGTGCAGCCCAAGTTACCCATAATCAGTTACATAGCAGAGGCCCAAGAGCAGCAGGGTCCATACCTGGCATCTAGATGTGTTGATTCACCTCTTCCATCAACCATCATCTGGCTGAGACGTCCAGGTGTCACTCTAGTCTGCTTAAGTGTGGTGGTGGTAATGCTTAGCGTTATAAGAGGAACCGTACATTCATTTTTCTCTTGACACTGCCAGAGAAAGAGGAAGTGCCTGGGAACCAACCTGATCAGTGGTGGGAGTGATTTGCTTATTTTAAACACAATCATGAAATTTGTCTGGAGGACATGATGAAACTAGAGACTCTGTGAAAGACTGGCTTTTCAAAATGTGTGGTGATCAGAGCTATTTTCACTAGGCTGAATAACTAACTAGACTAACGCCAGAACAATATTCATTTTGGTTATTGTTTATGATTTTCTAAAATCTTTTTTCTTTGAAATCAAAACTTTCCTTGAACTAGTTTTCTTTTGGAATCAAAAATGGAACAGAAAAACACACCCCATGAGATGGCCTTGATCTCAAACCATTGAGGGAGAGGGAGAGTGATGATCAAACTAAAACAGAGTGACATGCTACTGTCAGAACCAATAAGAGCTGCAGGGTAGCCTCCATCTTTTCAGAGCCTATATACTTTACAGGAGGACACTTCCTGCTGCACACTCTTTATAGTGCTCACCTGGCAGTTTCAGAGAAGCAGAGGCTCTGCTGACTTGAGTTTAAGAGACGATGAGCCCCTCCTCTGAGCTGGTCCCTGCACAGCTGATGCACTATCCTCCCACACATGTCTGTGAAGTACAGCAGTGCAGCATTGTTGGGGCGCCTTGAGGCTGCTGTGTTCAGAGATGCCTGCTAGGGTGATGCATCAAGAAGAGCATCACTGTAGAGTGAATTAACACTAGCCACCAGAGCAGTCCACCTGGTGCCCCTTACAGCCTTGATGTCTGGGAGAGTCTTCATGCTGGTGCTTGTGCTTGGGCTGCCTGTTGTTGGCTCTTGGAAACTGTAAAGCCAGTGGGTTGGGCCAGGCTGATGGAGAGATGGAGATGGCTGATGCTGTGTTCCAGATGCAGCTGGTGGGGTGGAGAGGGACAGTGGTCCTATTAAGCAAGTAAGTGCAATTTCCTGTTGAGCTTTTGGGCAACTGAAGGCAGCTGACTTTAGCTCTGATCTGCTGACCACAGACAGGTTAGGTCAAGTTGGGTCATGCCTGTTTTTGGAAAAGCCCCCATCAGTGTGTGTGTGTGTGTGTGTGTGTGTGTGTGTGTGTGTGTTTTCAACATGTAAAAAGGACAGTTCATGATGAGTCAAGTCTGTAATGATAATATCTCAGTGAGGTGAGGTATGTCATTTGACTGCATTTGCATGGTGTTATGAGTGGAGAACAGTCAACTACAAGGGGAAATATTGTCTTTTAGTTAAGCAGTAGAATGGCCATGTGTGGATTGTCAGATATGCATGAAAATATTTAAATTTAGAAACATTTGACATGAGCATACCCATGTAGACCCCTAATTTATCAGTTTGGCATAAAAACCAACTTGTGAAGGATGTTATAATGGAAAGAAAATTACTCTCTCTCTCTCTCTCTCTCCCTTTCTGCTTCTCTGCCTGCAACAATACAGAGGAATATAGAGAATTTTCATTTTCACACTCACAATTGCATTTGAAATCTGTCTGAAGTAAAATAAATAGGTAAATTAAAACAATTATGTGAACTTATACCTAATGTTAACTTATATTAGAATGATGCTTTTCTTATGCCATTTCAAGCCATGGTTCATGGATCATGTGACTTACCCCTGTAAATACCACCTGAAATCTTGAAAATGAATACATTTCAATCCTTTTAAACATGAATATCATTTCATAGTGTTAAATCACATGTATAAACAAATCCCATTTACTTGCTCATTAGATTACAGATACAATTAATAATCTCTTACTCTTACTTGCTCATACTTGCTCATTAGATTACAGATACAATTAATAATCTCTTACAACTCAATATAAGCCTTTTATTTGAAGTTTGTGTGACTCTGTGGGCCTTGCTGTGTGGAGGAACCTGACCTGGGCGGGTGATAAGAGGCTGGGAGAGTAGTGCCTATGGACAGCCCCTGGAATGAACAGGCGGAATTTTGACATTCAGAGCCACTACACAAACATCACTGCCAGTTGCAGATAGCACAAAAAAGCAATCAGGGGCAGAAAGAAAGCGCATGAGGGAGAAAGGAGAGAGAGGGGGTGGTACGAAAAGAAGAAAAGGAAAGGGTACGCCTTGGGACCTAGAATCTCCACGTTCAGTCACAGAGCTCCCAGCGTCATCTTCAAAATACCATTTTCAGATATCTATCTCTTCTCTCTCTCTCTTTCTCTCTCCCTATCATCTGTTGGAGGCCCAGGTCCTGCAGTCAGTCCGATTCTGCCATTCTGCCAGGATCTGCTCGCCCTGATAAACTCAAAGGGCTCCTTTGGGAAGAGCTTGGGATTGGACTGTGTTTACTGTTGGTGGCAGAGAATGAAAATGATGTTTATAAAATGGTCTCCCTGTCTGCATCTTCTTATAAAAAGCTTGGTGGCAAATAGGTAAGGATATTTGAGGCTGCAAAGTTGTAGTCAAACTGCAATATGCATATATATATGACTTTTTCGAACACTTTTTCTTTCTCTTTTAAAAAACATCTCTCCAGTTATTTTTGAAAAATCAGATCTTACTCACACCTTAATAAAAGCAGTCAATTACCATAATAAGGAGCCATGTCCAACGTTAGCTTAACAAACACCTCACCTCTCCACTGTGCTAGATGAGGAAATGTTGATGGGAATGATATAGTGCACATTTGAATCTATAGGCCACCACCTGACACTGGTACTGCTGACTGAAGGTGAGTTGGGAGGTATGTTGAGAGGCGAGAGGGAGGGAGTAGCCCAATGTTTATGTTTCACCCAGTCTCATCTCCTAAGGACCACACACGTCAGGGCCACAAATAGAACTGATCTTCCCACTAGCAGAGGTGCCCAGGGTTCTTTTCCTGCGCTGGCGCTCTGATCTAATATGTGAGCTGGTGTCAGGATGACTTAGCTCTTACCTGGGGACGGATGTGGAGCAGCAGCACCAGATGGCGAGCAGTGTTGCTAACGCTGCCGCTGAGAACACATCCTTCTCCCCGACATCTCAACCTTTCCTTTCACTTGCACACACATTCACTCTCACTCATACACACACACACACACACACACACACAGTCACACACACACGCACACATACACAGTCACACAAGAATACTCATATATACAGACAAAAATACACACGGTATAAGTTCTCAGTAGGAGTAAAGGGACACATACCCACACGCACCAAAACAGACACGCAATTAATTATATCAACAAAATTACATAAGCTGGCATTAACAGGACCAGACACACACACACATACACTTCCACACCTACACACTCTCTCACATACACAATCTGTTCGGCTCAATGATTTTTTCCACGGTGGCAGCCCTTGCTCATCCAGCATCCTGACGAATGTGTCCCGGTGCTGCCTCCTAAACGACCGCTCCCATTACTATTAAAAATGTGGAACATGAAGAGTAATCTAGCGTGGGAGGAACATTCTCCCCATACATCAGCTGGGGCCTTTCTCCTCGCTCTCCCTTGTCCCACTAGAGCTGTTTTACAAGGGCCCAGGGAAGTACCTTGACGCAGGACTCCAATAAAACATGCTCAGGGGCTCTGAGGGGATGTGCAGGGGTGGAACGCTATGCCACTTGATACTGTGGCTGCAGACAAACTGGACCATTAAATAGCATAGGACACTTGATGCAGGGGCTTCCCTGCCTGAGAATATCTCTGCTTCTACAGCCAGGCCTAATTGCTGTAAGCAATCTATTACAGCTCAATGCTAACTCAGTAGAGAGGCGGAAATGAGACTCTGGCCACAGCTATATCTTATAACATGCTTATAACAAGTGTAACCAGAGCAGGGCTCTTGGAGCCCAATCAATTTAAATCATCTTCACTTCGCTATTGGGGGAAGAGAGTGGCTGCATATCCAGTATGTTGAAAGTGGGTTTGTTAAGCCCACAGCCAGCATCCAGGAGATGATTGGTGGTGACTAGCGCTGTCTTATGCCACTATGTCACTTACATAGCTGTGGGCTCAGTGCAAATGTACAATTTTTGTTTGCACATTTTTTTTTTCATTCATTGCACCAGGCATGTCATAAATTGCATTCCTTTTTTAATGGACATTCCCTGATTTAAAAAAAAACTATGAAAGCACTCCACAGTAGGCTTTGAGGGGAGATGTGTAGATGTGTATCAACAGCATCTCATATACAATCAAATGAACTCCATTGGACGGTACAGCTTCTGAGGCAAGGACATTTTCTTGTAGAACTACAGTACAGTATATCAGCCCAGGAAAATCAGAATCAGTCTTAGGAAGGGAGAGTGCTGCTGATGGCAGTGGAATGGGTGACATTTACAAAATTTCACCACTGAGTTGCTAGAAATACAGTAATCTGTCTATTTGCACTTATATTTATCACAAAGGAGCTTTTTAAGTTCCGCGAAAAAAATGTTTTACTTTTTATTTGACTTTGACCAACTTTGGTTATAAGTAGAGAGATATTCTGTGTCATGTCAAGTCAGACTAATGTCTGGTCATGGTGGTCAATCATTTGGCAAAGGTGCTAGAATGGAGCATTTCCCAGTCTCCTAGGCAACACATGCCAGCACTGCCTTTAAGCAGGTTGGAAGGCTTGGTCTGATCCTAAAGTACCTGAGTGAGCAAAGGTTTCTTTTTTTCTTCAAACCACCTGTGAGATAAAGCTTTAAAGGGGATTTGCCATTTTATTTCTTTTCTCATTTTTTTCCTCTCTTGCTTACTCTTTTTTCCTGTAGCACATCTCTCTCTTTCACTCTCCCCTTCTCCCCTTCTTCTCTTCCTTTCATGTGCTCTGTCTGTGACAGGCTACTGTAGCATTTCCCTGAGCTTTGAGGCCCAACTCTCCGATAGCATTCAGTGCTTAGCGCAGAGATTTGTTTGTTTAATCCAATATTTATGTGCTGCGCATGAAACCAAATGCAAAACAGTTTTAGCCTCGAAAAATAAACACTCAGCGAGATAAATAGAAATAATATTTTGTGGAAGTACATAACCAGTGAGAAGCTAAATAGCAGAATAGTGCATTGGAGAGTTCAGAGGGGCTTACTCTACACAGTAAGATGGCTCTAAGGCAGAGAGCCTTTGTTTGGTTTATCCTGTAAAAGATGGGATGGTTTCTGAAAATGCATTTGTATGCTTTTTTAAAGTAAAGTTAAGATTATCATAATTATTGAGAAGTTGATTTACAGTGGCACTGCAATCAAGTAATAAACATTTTTTTTAGTTTTGTAGAAATCAGCCGTTGGTTGATTTCTTATTGTAGAAATGTACTTCTGCAGTTCTATGAAATAAGGTTTCTTGAGTTCCCTTCCATCCTGGAACCTTTAGGTTTCCCAGTACCCTTTTATCAGCAGAGTTCTTCTCATCTGTTGTCACTAATGTGATCAATGTTGAATCACATCCAAGCCCCACCAAAATATGTATGTATGCACACACACAGGCACACACACACACACACACAGTATACATACACCCCCTGTTTGCTGTGATCACTCTTTGAGGTACTGTAACACAACCAGAGAGGCACTGATATCACCCCCTTCTGTCACGCCTAGCATCATTTCTCTCTGATCTCATCATTTGGCATGTCCTCTCATCACACACACACACACACACACACACACACATGCACACACACACCAACACACACACACACGCTTGTCAGTTTAATGGTATAACCTCTCTCCCATCTCTCTCTCTCTCTCTCTCTCTGAGGAGCCAAGTGCAGCCCTGGCAGTCCTCCACTGGGTAGTATCAGGGTGTCTGTGAGTCCCTGTTGTCCAGATGAAGGGACTCGTACCCATCTGTTTTTTCGCAGCTTGGATTACATGCAAACGGGGAAGGGCACCATGCGGGCACCGCCTGGGGAGCCCTGGCTCCAGTCTGGGTGGACCCCTGGTATGGTTTTAATCAGACCACCGAGGTGTGGGCTATCGTATCACGAGTACCATTTGGAGATAACACATGTAGGCTATTCATTCTGTTGGCAGAATCTGGGTGCAACTCTTTCCTAAGCTATTTGGATTTGTTATAGTGTATGTTTCCCCTCCCCGTCTCCCTCTCCTGCTTGCAAGTCAAATACTGTATGCTGAATCTTACTGTTCCCCATCATAATGTTCGACTGAGGGATGGACCTATAGGCTCTTTGCTTTACCATGATCTGCATTAAGAGTTCAAGTCTTCTCAACGTTCATAGGACTGTGGAGTATTCCTCCTAGCTGACATCAGCGAGCTGCTTCATGCCAGTCCCAGGTTCCGTATGACAATAAGGTTGTGAAAGAGAGCAGCTCATTTGCATTAAAGGCGACAAAGTCCAGAATAACTCTTGGCCAGGTACTCTTCCACATGACTAGGAACACTAACACTGTGTGTGAATGTCTGTGTGTATGTGTGTGGATGTGTGGGGTCTCTCTTTGTCCTCAGGCACATTCCTAAGGGCTGCAGTCAGTTGTCAATCATCCATCAGTTTACAAAGAGAGTGAGAGAGGAATGTCTTTCAGACTGTCATGCATACTAGCTTACCCAATATCTCTCCATCACTTTCTCTCTCTCTTTCTCTTTCCCACCTCAAATACATTCCCATTCACTCTTTCTCTCTCTCCCTGTCTCTCTCTCACACACAAACTCTCTCTCTCTCTGTCTTTGTCTGTCTCTTTGTCATCCTTGCTCTCCATCTTTCACCTTCCGTTATCTCCCTCTGTCTGATCTGTAACATCCTTTCCACTTACTGTCAGGCGCTACTCCTTACTTTCTCTCTCCTCCCTTTCTCTGGCTTTTAGGGCTCTTCACTAGGCCATATTTGTCTGAGTCTGCATGACACCTTTCCCACATTCCTGAGAATGTCACGCTGATGGTGATAAAGAATGTTCATCTCTAGGGTTTTTTTCATTCTTTCATTAAAATGCTCTGAATGTCTCTGATGTGACAAAAGATTCGCATGGGGCATTTAAGCACATAATAGCAAAATTTTATTACAGCAGTAAAACCATTTGCCTAAACCATCTGGTGCTTTTATTCATTGACTGATAAAACAGAATGACAAAATTGATTCAGCTTCATGCCAAATGTGATGTGACACATAGTACAGCTATTATTATAGATCATAAAATTATTTATCGTCATTTTTATTTGTTATTTTGAATGAGCCAATATGCACCAAACTAATTGTATTCATCATCAATGGGTGTTGTAATTACACATGATAACATGACTAGTGTAAGGATAGACTGAATGCTAACCTCTAACTCATCTGGAATCTCTGCACTGTGCATGGGACGTGACTCCCTCACACTTCACAATCCCTGAGTAAAGGCAAGGCAATTAGACTAAAAACTAATGAGAATAAAAATGAGAATTTCTCATTAGTTAAGCTTGCTGTATTACCTCAATGAATTTAGCGATATAGGGGCTGCTGCCTCCCTCATGCAGGCACTGCACACACACACACACACACACACACACACACACACACACACACACAGAGTGTTAGCCCCAGGAAATGAAATGAGAGAGGGAGAGAGAGAGAGAGGGAGAGGAACAGAGATAGAGATGAAGGGAGGAGGAGGTGGGAGAGGCATGTTTAATTGCGAAGTGCACAGATATTTACATAGCTAATGTGTAACCCAGATATGCATGCCTGCCAATGATGCCCAGATCCCATCAGCGCCTTTGCCTTTGATGGAGGGAAACACTCACTATTCATCTGGGGGGCAGGAGGAGGGCTGCAGCCGAGGGGAGCCGCCAACAGATGAATTGGAATAATAACACCATGTGGGTTACCGTGGTTTCTGCCCCTCCAGTTACGCTTATCCATTTGATTGGGGCTATGGGATGTGTGAGGGGAGAACAGAAAATCACAAAGCATTGTTGCCCAGGTTACAGCCCCAGAAAAATAAAGAAAAAGGTGGCCAGTTATCCAAATTGCAAATAGTCCCTCTGATCCTAGGCTTACAAGAATATATTCGGTTTTCATGGTGTTCAGCTTCACCAAAACATGTCCTACATCTATATTGTTTTCAGAAGACTGGTTTTAGATTCTCTCTGGTTGAAAGACTACTCAGCGGCAAAACTATAGAAATGGCACATTACCGAGTAGCTTAAAAACCTGGAAATTGATATGGGGAAAAAATCCTGACTGTGAATATTAGGACATGTAGCATAGATGTTTACACACTGTGAATATTAGGACATGTAGCATAGATGTTTACACCCTGTGAATATTAGGACATGTAGCATAGATGTTTACACCCTGTGTCAGGCACAGCATGATCCTCTAATCCAAATACGACAGCATCTACATTTTTCAACCCCCTGTGACCTGTGACTTTATACAACAGCAAAATGAACACTCAGAACCTGTTCATTGTTTGCAGCTGAATCCTTCCTTTTCCTCGCTCTCTTTCCCTCTCTGGGCTCCATTTCTTACGTTTGTGTGACATGCAATCTTGACTAAGCAGATAGATCCTGAGAGCAATCTCTCCACATTGGTAATAAATGAGATTGTTGTTTTTTCCCCTCCTTTCCTAGCTGTTCTCTCACAGAAGCTGTGGAACACTTGTGCTGTAATCAGTTCATCTGGCTCTGACATTCATGTGAAGGCACTGAGGAGAGCAGACCAGGTGCACTGATTCGTAAAGTTATTTATTAGATCCTATCAGTATTGAAATTTATTCTGCTGCCACATCTGCTCTTCTCACCAGCATTTCAGCACCAGCACCAGTGTGGATCCACTCTTCTGCACCCTTTCTCTCTCTCTCTCTCTATCTCTCTCTCTCTCTTCCTCAGTCACTCTTCTATCTCTCAATCTCTCCCCTATTGTGCATTTACTTTCTCCTTTACATCTCACTCTTTCTCTGTCTATCTGTTGATCTATCTTCTTCTCTCTCCCTCCTTCTCTTTAATGGTTCTATTTTTCTGTGTGTTGTGAATTCTTACATGTGGTCCTTGTGATGCCTACCTCTGTGTGGCAGTGATGCAGTTAATGCTTTGATAAAACTTACAGATTCACCCTCCTTGTCCCCCCTCTCTCTTTCATGCCTTTGTGTTGCTCAAGCATGTTATCTCTCCAATCTGCTCTCATGTTCTCACCAGGTCTCTGTACAGTGACATCAGCGTGGGCCTCAGCGCTTTTCAAAGGGAACTTCCAAGGGTGCACTAGAATGCTTATGGATCTCATACTCCAAACATGGCAGCTGCAGTCTTTCTTGTGTGTGTGTGTGTGTGTGTGTGTGTAGGGGGTCTTGCATGCAAGGGAGTGTAAATGCTGACATAAATGTAGAAACATCCTAGATCAAAGAAATCCTACAGATTTGCCCAAACAAAGTCAGTGCCTGCTCTAATAACTCTCCTGTAAACAAGCGCTTTGTGAGACTCCCAGTGCCCGTGACTTTAAACATCCCTTTTTCCATTTTTTGGGACATATTTGTGGTGTGTATTTGGACACATGGCAAACAGGTGTGAGCCATGATCTCTCATTTTCAGAAAAGCTGGAGGAGCTTGCCAGGAGCTTGAGGAAGATGCCAATTTGTCTGAGTGACATAAAGATAGAGCAAACCCTATCAAAACATCCCCCTTTCCTCATTCCAGTCTGCAATTGAGGCTGTGTGTGGATCCTGTCCTCTGAAAACCACCTTTCATCCTCCCTATTGTGGTTTCACACAATGCAATCGCACACAATGTTTTCTTCTTGGAAGGAAAACAGAAATGATGAGATGTTGTGAAAGAAAAGAGTCTATTGTATCAATTTTCATCACGTTTCCTTATGCAGCTTACAAATCACTACTCAGAAGATTCCCTCATCACAAAGAACTGACTTGTAAAAAAAAGAAAAAAGATGAAAAATAATGTTTTTTTAGCATATCTGGAATGGAATATGGGGGAAGAGTAGACAAAAAGTAACGCCTTTAGGGTAAGCTTCGCTGTGGTACGACTGTATCCATTCCAGATTATTCTGCGGTCTCAGCTGAGAAAATAAAGGGAGGGGTAGCCAAAGCAAGCAGCGGCTGCTTGCCTATCAGTGCTGGGGAGCGTAATTGACAGCCTGAGACCCGGCCCATGGAAAATGTCAGCAACTGAATGAGAGAGATGAAGGTGAAAGAAAAGAGGAAAATGAGATCTACCTTTACCACACACACACACACACACACACACACACACATACACACGCGCACACATACACAATTATTCACACATGCACAAACACACACAAACACACACACAGACACACACACACACATACACACACACATACAAAATATACATGCACCCAGTCAGTGGTTGTGTTTGAAGCAGCCTTCACTAACAGACTAGCAAAATTATGTTTCCTGCTGGACATTTAAAGTAAACAATAGAAAGTGATATAAAGTGTCAGCCTCTACCAAATGCAAACAGTAATAGGATAAGTGTTGGAACTGCAGTGTGTACATCTGCCTTATGTTTGCACATGTCACTATTAGGCTCTCTGGGAAATGAGTAGTCATTCGTCTTGGAAGATAAACAAAACCTACCAACTCGGAAGACCGCTCCAAGAGAAATAAAACAGCCAAGATTCCAGCACAGCAGAGAGAGAGAGGAGGGGGGGGGGGGGTGGAGTGGGGTCAGTCAGTCATCATCTGCTCAGTGGCACTGCCAGAAATGGCAGACCACACATATGTGCTGTTGGCACGTGGGCCTCTATGAGAGTCTAAGGATTTAAAAGATATAGTATTTTTTCACTCTTGCTATTTGTCTGTGGAAGTGGCAGAGATGAGGGTCCTGAGAGGCTGATGCATTAGGCATCTGCCCCTGGGGGGCACATGGGGAGGGTGGTCCACTAATTAGGCCGGAGTTGCCTGGAGTTCCAAAAGCCATCATGCACCTTTGAGAAGGGTCAAGGTTAGAGTCATCTCGCCCACACAAAGTGCCCTCTTCTCAGAGCTAGTTTGTAACTGGAAGTTGCTGTCAGTGTGTGTGTTGACCTTGGCATGGTCAATTGATTTGGTTGCTTCTCGTACAGGCCTGCTGTGGTTGTCTGCTTCTATTAACCGGGCAAATAGGAGATTTCAAGAGGGAGAGGTCTGAGCAGACAGCCATGACGCACAACACCGTAGCCATCCAGTTCCCTCACAGCCCCCTCTTCCCCAGTGTTCTTTAGTCAGTGGTGGCGTTCTAATCACTTCTGACAAATTCTCAAAATGGGAAAATGTAAATGAACATGGATGTTTCCAGACGCTGAAGCTGACAATATCAAAGGGGCCACAGATGATTCTTTCATGAGCTGAGAAATAATTCAGGGCCTCAGACAGGCAGAGGTGTGCTCAGAGCACTAGGTGCAGGGGCTGATGGGTGATGGGTGAAGATAAGTATCAAGGGCTGAGGTGAGGCTAGGCAGACATGGCAAATCAAAGGGGGGGTGGTGGTGGTTGGGGGGGGTGTTGCTCCAAACTCAAGAGGACTGCTTTATATGCAGGAACAGCACCTATTCACATTGGCTTCTGTTAAAGGCTGAGAGATGGAAAATACATGCATTTGGATATTTTTCCCATGATTTGTTTTTAAAATTGGGAAAAAGAATTCACTGTCCTGAGTGTCAGGACTACATCTTTCTTTGATAAAATAATTTTTTAAAATCAGAATGTAGGTTTTCAGCATCAACAACGACCCACTGCAAGATAAATGCCCTTATACTCCAATCTGATTTATTCCTGGTGACAAATGTAAATAAATGGTTTATTTCTTGAGTAAGGTCTTGTCATTCCAGTAGTTAGAAATAATGTTCAGAAGTTACCTTTCACAAACGCCCATTCATAATCATACACGTTACAACTGTGAAGGCCCCAGTGGTATGTTGTTATGTTGTATACAGTAATGGGCCATCAATAACATTCTCGATTCATACAGTTTTGTAAGTATTGTGATTTCTTCTCTGTGGATGTAAGCATTGGATTAAAAGATGCAAATCATTGTATTTGACGCTAATAGTATGATGGCCATACATAAAGAAAACCACTGACTGTTTCTTTTTTTCATTTCACTACAATTAAACCTATGACATCTTCAGAAGCTGGATTCAGTAACATAAATGACTAAAAAATAGTGTTAATCACATTCAAAAGTATTTCTTTTAATCCAGGAAATGCCCAACAAAAGGCCTGTTTTCCATGTGGAGGTTAAGTGAAGTGGAGGCAAAAGCCTGCTGTGTAATAATTGTCTAAAAACAGTTAGTGGAGTTGCAGGGAAATGAAACCCAAGCCACCACAGAGGACACGCTGAAGGGGAGTGTGGAATGAACTACCCACCTTCTAGTGGCTGAGTCCAGGGACCACTGAGTGATTGTGGATTTGGGGTAATTCTGCCAATGTCCCCAATTTGTTCCAATAATGCACAGCAGCAATCACTGGACATTTTTTATCTTCCTGTTCTTTGCTCTCGCTCCCTCTCTCTCTCTCCCTCTCTCGCTCTCTCTTTCGCACACACTCACACACACACACACTCTGTATCTCTCTCTCTCTCTCTCTCTCTCTCTCTCTCTCACACACACACACACACACACACACACACACAGAGACACACATACACACGCATGTATGCACACACATACACTTCTGCTTTCTCTCTGTCTCTCGCTCTCCCTCTCTCTCACTCTCTCTCTCTCTCTGTCTGTGTCTAACATTTGACTTTGTACATACGTCCCACATCACCTTGACCTTGAGAGAAATTCTTTTGTGGTGCCAGGCATTTGCATACTACAGCTGAGAAGCATTATGTAAAACATGGGAACTATGTGTTTAAACTGGTTGTTGCTTGAATGGTATGATTTTGAATGGACTATCTTTATTATTAATTTACAACTATTAAAAATTTATGATGTGTGATTTTAAAGTGTACCAGAACATCCCATTAACAAAAACATTTCTAGATGAAAAGACTAAGGGGCTCTAAGTAAGTCCCAGAAGTAGGTGCAGCACTCAGAAAACTGGCGCCATGGTCAAATTGGGCCAATTATTTCACAACTAGCTTACTTTTCTCCATTACCACTCAAACATGTCATTTTATTTTCCAGAAAACTCCAGCAGAGAAGCAACTAGAAGAGTCCACTCCTACACTCTATTCTAAATGGTCCACTGGGGCGGTGGGGAGGGGAGGTTATGTGCATGTGGACTGATTGCATCCTGAATAATTTTTTGGATAATTGAATTTACAAAGGTACACTAGTACTGACCCTGTGTGCTGCCCTATTTCTGCTGGGTTGAATCAAGATTTCTTCATCTATCTGTGACAGGTAAGGCAGAGCTCAGAGCAGAGGAGGGAGAGACATTGCTGTGGCGATGGAAGAGCTGAACATAGACTTTTCCTTCCCACCATTCTCCTCACAGGAAAGGCTTGCTGGTTCCCTCATAATATAATATCTGGGCGCTGTTCACAAGGAACTAGCATAATGATGTTGACGTTTAGCACCTGTTCTGTCATTTGGTTTCTTTTTCTTTCTCCAAAAGTAACACTCAAAGTAACACGCAATTATTGCAGTCCTCAGCTTCTTTCACCAGTAATCTCACAAACCAAAGCCAGAACAGGAAATCACACCAGAAGATTCTATTTTTTGCTTACTGTACTGCATGTCTCCTGTCTAACACGTCCATTCAGTCCCACAAAGTCCTTAGGAGTCGTACTATAACATATGGCTTCCTCTCGGAACCAGGGATATATTTGAAACACCATATGGACTTCATAAAAAACTAAAGTCATGCAGACACAAAAGAGCTCTGGTCTGTTTTGACTCAACAGAGTTCATGTGGCACTCTTTGCTTTGGCTCCAGAAACTGTTCATATTGTAATATTCAGGCTTTATGGGGGCAGTGCTCAATCCAGAGTAGGTTTTAGAGGAATCATTCATCATCCCAAGCATGATGGCCCTCTAGTGAGAGGGTGAGGGACAGGACAAGAGCCATTGGAGTGAGAGGGGGGTGGAGGCGTGAGGGTAGATTTGTACAAAATGGACCATTTCTAAGTTCTGTGTAAATTGACTGAGCTCTAAATGTATGAGACAAAAATGATCATATTAGTGTGTGCTTAAATCATTGGTCTTCCCCACACAATAAAAAGAGTGTCATGCCCTCATCCCCTCATGGCTCTGAATTATATTTCATTTTTACAATCAGTGTAAGATAATGTAAAAAAAAAACATATAGGCAAAACTAAGGGTGGTGGTGATTTTTTTGATAAAATCTAATGGCAAATCTATCACAAAGCAAAACCCATCTAAATGTAAATTTAAATATACACAAAAATATTTCAGTCATCTTCACAAACAACAAATTTGTTATGGACAATGTAATCTTCATGAAGGTAAAATATTTCTGAATAATTACCATGAATACTATTTTATTATTTCAAAGTAATTCCATGTCTGTCTCCCAGATATTAGGATTTTGTGACACATGCACAACACACATTTTGTACAACAAAATATTTGATTAGTGCAATTATGGGAGAAGGTGGCATGTAAAATATGGAAGAAGGTGACATGTTAAAAATAATTGTAAAAATAATTATATAAACAGATACACAGTAAAATACAACATTTGTCTTCAATTTGCGTTCAATGCCTGTTGAAATGTACATTATTTTCACATTCAATATGTGATGAAATACCCCCCCCCCCCCCCCCGTTTCTCTATCTCTATCTCTATGTGTGTGTTTGTGTACATTCCCTTATGATGGCAAATAGTATGAACAGGAGACAGGAGAGGACAATGATGGGGACACAAGGACACTACCCGAATCAGCAAAAGAAACTAATCATGAGCTAAAATGCCTGTATTCCCTGTATTGCTGCTTTGAAGAGTGGCCTCTCCAGACCCCCAATCAGGCTGCATTAAGAACAGCCCTATCCGGATAAGGACCGTCTCCTCATCACCACGGCAACCCATTTGTGTGGCAAACAAACAGCTGAGGACCCCAGATGCCATTTTTTTCCAGCTTTTTTCAGCTGTTTTTTTTTCCAGACATGGTCTAATCCAAGTCTAGTTTGTCAGTAAGAAGCTGGAATCACAGACAGTCCACTTAACCTGTGATGGCCATGAGAAATAGGGGGTGGGTTCTGAATGCTAATAAACAGTCTATTGTCAATAGCACATGTTGTGCTATGTGTTATACAGTTTCTTATTTTTCTTACAGTTTCTTATTTTCATTTATACAGTGTCTTCATCGGCATGGATTGAATGTGAATGTGTTTATGATTGTCAGGGAAATTCATAATTAATATCAAGGTTAATGTCCAGTGTTCATATTTCTCCTGTAAGACATAGAACACATTGTTCCCTGAGGATGGGGGTGCACCTAAACTAACAGTTAGTTATTCCCTCTCAAAATGTCTTAATGGTTTCCGGTCAAATCCTGGCATGTGACACAGTGTGGAAATTTGTGGCCAAGTTCAAAAATTCTGTTCATTTCCTATTTGTAAATTTTGCCCATTAGACTATTCTTCTATTCTCTGTTATGGACTATTCTTCTATTCTCTGTTATGGACTATTCTTCTATTCTCTGTTATGGACTCGTTGACCCACTGCTTCCTGTTTTCACAGCACAATATGGTGAAGTATGAGGTAGTACGGCTATTTTTGTACTGAATGCCAGTAGTCTGTGCAAATAACAGCATGTTTGTGTATTATGCCTGATTTACCAATAGGCTGAATTCCGTGTCAAAAGCATGGTGAGGGTATACATCATTAAGATCAGATTTAGAGTGCAAGAAGGCCATGCCAGGATGGCTAAACAGCTGGCAAAGAGAGTAGACAGGAACAGAAGGAACAGGTGTCATATAGCTTACACAGCAAGTGCCTAAATGAAAGACCGATGGCATGTACCATGGAGAGAGAGAGAGAAGAAAAGGACTTTGCTCTTTGTTTATGGTACTGCAGGAGAGGAACTATGTGACCAGGCTGTGTGACTGATGGACTGAAAGCAATAGATTCACTGGTACTAGTGGAGAAAAATGAATGGCCTATCTCTTTGCTGGACAACCTACAAGTGCAAGATAGCATGTGAACTTTTTTTTTGTCAAGCCTGTTCCAAAACAGATTTGTTCCTTTTGTTCCTGGTTAGGAGATGAATAATTTAACTTGCATATTTGCAGGTTTTGAATCAAATTCATGCCTTTAGCTGTCCTTCATGCGTGCCTCTTTGCTGGCTGTGACGGCTTGCTATTTCACCAAAAAAAAGCCTGCGTCTGATTTCAATATGAAAGTACAGGCTTTTGACATGATAAGCGAATGAAAGAACAGGAATTGGTCACAGTCAAGCAGCTGCCATGGTAAGCCTGAGCTCCCCTCCTGCCTCAGCCCATGCATAATGGACAGTATGTTTTCCATATATTATACACCAACAGGTATTAAGACAATGAGGTTATTCACCAGGGCCAAGGGAAGGAAATGAGAAGCTACTGGGGCCCTCTCTGTAACTAATGTGATCTGAGCTCCATGCAAAGCTTAGCCCAGCATCTCAAATTCATGAAAAGGTGCTTCCCATCCCTTAATGTAACACGGAGACTGTGTCTGTGCGTCTGCCTTCTCCTCTTCTTCTTTTGGACCCCCCCCCCAAACACACACACACACACACACACACACACACACACATACACAAACCTGTCATTTTCCTCATTATGCTCATTCTCTCTCTCTCTCTCTCTATCTATCTCTCTCTCTCTCTCTCTCTCTCTCTTTCTCTCTCTCTCTCTGTCTTTGTCTCTGCAAGGGATGCTGTCTGGTCATCTTTTTATATGCTTTGATTATGTTTGACTGCTGTATCCAATGCACCATGCACAAGACCCTGGCACTGGTTCACATTGATGTGGGAATTTGCAGAGGCAGAGAGACCTATTTACAGAGACTGACAAACACACTGTCGGTCATGACAACACCTCCTCAAATGGCTCATCGCAAGCCCTACTTAGCTGACCTTGACAATCCATATGATTCACCAGCCAGAGAATATGAATTGCTTTTGAAATCCCTTTGAAGTATGACACTGGATGAGCTGTTCTGAATGATTGTCAGGCACAGGCTTGTGTTACACACACAGGTGGGTCCAGGCCAGACTCTCACTGGGATTACCTTGCTGGGTTTTGGGGTTAGTGGGTTGCTACTTGGTATATATACCATGCCAACAGCTGCTAATTTTGTCGAGGAGGTGGTTAAAATGAGGGCAGGGCATCAGTCAAGAGAGAGGTGTGTGTGTGTGTGTGTGTGTGTGTGTGTGGTGTGTGTGTGTGTGTGTGTGTACGCCTGCACCTGTCCTCTATTTTAATACAATTAGGCACAACTATACTTTATGTGGTACTGACAAGATTCCTCATAGGCTGATTGACACACTCCTAAGCCAACAGTAGCAATAGTAGTCAACATATTAAACAGCAGTCAGCACATTCACTAGTGTTAGTTCTGCCAAGCAGAACACCCATCTACACTGAGGCCATTTGTTGTCAAACAAATTCACATTTTTTAAAATATGAGATACAATTTTGACTATATTCCACATGGAAGTGAAATTCACACTGTGAACCTTATGGCCACATATGGAAATGTTGTCTGGCGGGGGAAAGAGGCATTTGAAGGGCTCTGTGGTGATTAGTGCAATATGGAGAGAGAGGTTTTGTAATAAAAGGCAAAGTCTGAGTAATTCTGCTGACTACTGTATGGGGCTCAATGTATAAATTAGTAAAAGACAAGAAGGCTTCTCTTCTTTTTAACAGAACCTTTGCTTTGACAGCTTTAGAAATACTCAAAACAAACCAAATGTAGACTAATGTCCTCTAAGGGCATCCTATTGTATTAAACTTTAGAGATGATGCCAGAAATGGCCTTTCAGAGTTATCAGCAATGTTTCATGGAGATCAATATGAATTATAAGAAAGGCAAATGTACATCTCTTTCTCCAGCAGATGCTCTAAACAGGATGGTCTACTAACAGGCACCTAATGGCGCCTGACGCCTCAACATGTCCCATAAACTTTCATTAGTGGGGCCATGCAGTCTGCCCTCTGACCTAAACTCAAGCCCAATTAAACCTGTTAGAGCAGCACAACACACAACCGTACAGAAAAATACAAGGAACATGAAAGTTGAAAACCTAAAAATCCTTCCCTGGAGATCTGATTAGAGTAGAGGATGGCAAAGAAACATGATATGGCTAAATGACCTACTCGGTGTGTGTGCCTGGCAGCTTTGATGAATCTGAAGATTCAGCATCATCAATTACAATTATTTTCACCCAGGAAGGTTGGAGTGAGCCACTTAGCATCTATCAGTCTGTCCATATGGCAGTGGAATTATCTTCTGCCATTTTTCCTCTGTCTGTCTCTCCCTCTCCATCTTTACTCCTGGAGAAATTCATTAGAGGAAAGGAGTTAAACAGAGGGATTGTGTGTTTGAGTCTGAGTGTTTAAGAGCACAAGAGCAGCATTAGCAAAACAGTCAACAGTCATGGGAAATGATAGGCAATACATTATATTGTTTTCACCTTTAGTTTAGTAAAGAGTTATGAGAATAGTGATGAATCTGTAATAGCAACACATTGTATTGTATACATTGCATTACACATTGAATTACAGCACTTTATTATGGCACCAAAAAGCACCTGCAGTATGTATATTTTGTATGGTGTAAAAATGTCCTTGTGATTAGGTTTAATACTAACATGAATTATTTCTTCTAAAATAGATACGTACAGTCCTTGATTATGATGGCTGAATTCCGTTTGATGCCAGTGTAAAAGCTAACACAACCTACACATTAGCTGCATTTCATTCTCTAACACAGCACCATACAAGAAAGTTAGTGTTTCTCTATCTGTGTTGTGCTGAACAACCCCCATAGCTGTTCTGAAATCAGTGAAACCCACCGGCTCTTGAGGCTTATTGCTTCAATAACATTACAGGTACAGTACATTACAGGTCTATCACAGCTTTATTTTAATGCTATTATTTGGGTACATTTGATTTCACTTAGTTGTTACACAGACTTATACTCTCACTCAGTTTCTCAGTTTTCTACCTCCCTTTCAAGTTCATTGTATCTCTTGGCTCACATTTTCTTTTTGGGTTAACAAACTCCCTAGACTTCCATTCTTTTTTTCTTTCTCACCTCATTCTCTTTTTCCTTTTTTGCCCCTCTCTTTCCTCGTACGCTGTGTTTGCTCCAAAGTGTGACATTCCACCTCTTATTTGAGAATACCTTGTAAAAGCACATTTAAATGAAGTTGAACTCCCATAACAGTTTATGACTAGTGCTCTTTCTTTCCTCAGGCACACTGAATGCAAGTTGTGATAAAAGGCTGATTTGTGTCGTGGTTAGACACTGTGTTCTCAAACTATTTCACTAAACCATTCCTCTTGTGTTCAAGAAGAAGAATATTGTACATTGTATATTCGCTGAATAGCTTCAAATAATCCTAGTTATGCCATGTGTTCTTAGGAGGAAAAGGGTGGGCAAAAACACCAGCCAAGCGGCAGTTACCTTGGAAATGTAATGTTTAGTTTTTACTTTTTTACTTTATGTTGCCTAGGACCAAAGAAAAATAACTTATACAACTGAAAATTTTAGAACAAATGTCAGAGTGCACTTTTGAATGTTAATTGTGTCAGATGGAACAAAATCCATACTTTGTTTTTAAAAATATAAATGCAAAATTTAAATGTATGCCATGTTTGGAAATGAAGATTAGGAAAAAGGCACTGAAACAGTAAACATCTGTGTTCTCCATGTTTGAAAGAGCTTCCTGATTTTATTTCGCTGGCTTCCATGCCATTCTGAGAGTGCTTGGCCATTGCCTTGCAGAGGTAATTACAAATGAAAAACATGACTGCGCACTTTAATTCCCATTTGAGTCCACCAACACATGCTCAGACAAGGGGAAGAGCCAGCATTTGCACCAGGTTTTAAAATTTGCAATTAGACAACTATTCCAAATCTTTTTGAATTTGATCCCAGCCAAAACTCAATTGGCAATTCATCTTTTGCCTCGGCCCATCCTAATCTAATAATAGCTGATTCTTGAGGATGGGGGAGGGAATGGGAAAGCTGTGCTCAAGCAGGACATACTGCTTTAGGCTACGTGGAAAAACTACACAGAAATCTTAAAGTGAGCCGATAGAAAAGGGGGAACTGGGCAGAGCACTTGTGTTTGTGAAATGAGAATAAAATCTCAGCCATTTCTTATTTCATGAGAGAATGGCTGGAACGATGTCAAACAGACCTATGGCAAATCTGCATAGACTCTCAAAAGACAAGAGAAGACTGAGGCCAAAACAACACAATTGTGGTGTTTCTAACATGATCAGAGACCAGACCTCAAGCCACAATGCACTCTTTCTGCAGGTTAGAGCTTTTCTAGTGTGGTTTCCTGCTCTGGACCACAGAGGAGAGGAAAATAATGCTTTGTTGTTGTTGTTGGTAACTCAGGGGGTCAGCAGCCATTCAATAATATAGGCCTTGTGCTCAGTCTTGTCCCTAGCCTCTCACACAAACATATATGATGGCGCTGATGGAGCTCATAAAAGCCCATGCCAGGCTGGAGAGGGTAAAAATGATAAACTCCCCATGCAGTTCCTGCTGCTAGCCCTTATCAGACCAGCTCCAGCGCGCTTGGACTGCAACGAATTCAATGTCGGTGAGAGTCATGCATTTCTGCAAGTCTGATTGGAAAACTTCAGTGCTGGCAGGACAGATGTGCCTGCAGTCCAACAGATGTTGCTTCAAATATTTATAGGCTAATCAAGTGGCACTACTGTTAGGGCCTGCAGAAATGCATAGCTGTGCCAGACTCTCATGTACAGTCAGGAAGTAGTGGACACACATCAAACCCTGGTCACACATACACACACACAAACAAACAAACACAAGCACAAAGATACACCAGACTTTTAAATGTAACAAAAGTGTGTCAAACTATCCTTGTTCTCTACTGAGCACCTGTGCAAGGTTACAAGAGAGAACAAAAACACCCTCTTGGTACTAAATGGTGGGAATTTGGGATTTTATAGACAGAGCAATTATAAATTTGGCAAGTCTTTAACTAAGGCGTTTCTCAGACTCTCTGTTTTCATTTCATACTTCTCTTATTAGTAATTCATGTTTTCTGGTTCTGTGACTTGTGATTTATTCCCCAGCCAATCTTCTCCCTAAGGAACGGCATAATTCATGGAAAAGACAGTTTCTTAGCTCTTTTGCGAACCTTTACAAGCACTCCCTGAGCTGGAACTGTCAGCCTATATACCAGAGTGTGTTGATAAACCTCATCAGGACAGATCAGTGATTTGAATGTTATCATTAGAGCCTTTATTATATGGTTGTTATCAGCACCTTATACAGAGAAATCGATCAAACTCTGAAAAAGTTACGGAGCACTTGCTGATGACAATGTAGATTTTCTTGCAACAGTAACACCAAAGTAGATCAAAGCTGTCTAGCTAACCTGTTAATTGTGGGAACAATATACACAATATACATCTACTGTATATATCTACTATGCCTACACAATTGTATGATTTTTTCTGTTGTTTGTAACATGTAAACTTAAATGTTAATCAATCTTTGCAAACACTGTGACAGATACATGGCAGTGGGTCCATGCCAGTGCTCCAGAAAAGACAAAAAAACACGTCCGCAGCCCCACAGCCCCACAGCCACACTGGCACAGTCCAGAGCAAAGGTGTCCAACAGGTGTTGCACTGCAGTAATTCTGTGCATGCGCCTGTGGTTCTCATTGATTGCTCTGATTAATTGGATGCCAGCTGTCCAGGCGCTGAGTCTCTCACTGCCAAAGAAATTGAAAGGAAAAATGTGCTCCTGGAGTCTAGCTTCAAACACTGGAGGAGGCAGAGAGAGACAGAAATCAATGGTGAAACCTCAAATGTTGAAATAAAATGAACTCCTATTTCAGTATCTAAGTTTAATGTCGAGTGCATTCGTTTAATGATATCTGCCTGCTTCTGTACTGAGTCAACAAATCCCATCGCAGTGAGCCCACAGGTGCTGAATACAGATAAATGAGGTCTAAGCCTCTGTAGTTGATACAAGGTAAATAGAGCACCTTTGAGATACAGGGCGTTATTTGCTTAGCAGAACAATTGTGTAAGACATCAATACAAGCCTGAGGTTGTTGTTTTCCTATTGATTTGATTGTTTTTCTCTCTAAAAATATATTGGTTAATCAGAGAACACTTGTGTTTTACCAAGTCTCTTCATCCACTAATTCATCTCATTTCACAGGCAGGGCAAAGCTGTCCTGCAGTGGACTACTATTGGCATTCTCAAAAGGTTTCCAATACACCCTGCATATCGGCACATTTGTCCTTTCACGCAGTTAAAGGACTGTAAGTAATGTGTCATTATGGCTCAAAAACGTATTTGAAACATTTTCTCAAGTTCAATGAGTGTTCAGTTTCATTTGTCCACACAATGTCCTGAGCTCTGTGTCCATCTTTCCTCAGGTGACACTAGATTTTTCTCTGTCACCACATTGTAGCCACTGTATCTATGACCCTTCCCATCAGTCCCTGATTTTCCTTCCCATTAGAAGCCAGACAAGATCTCCCCAGTTGCCTGATAAGATGTGTTTTCCAGCATCAGCGGTAACAAATAGTCCTCTTTTATCCACTCTCCATTCAACACATGCAGGAGACATACTGTGGAACACTGGAATACTAATAGCACTACAGCAAACTAAATTGACCAGGAGAGAATGGCTTCTGACAGGTTGCCAAGACCTCAAGATGTTTTAGAAACTCCTTAAATGCATTTGTACTGTGTGTGTGTGTGTGTGTGTGTGTGTGTGTGTGTGTGTGTGTGTGTGTGTGTTTGTGTGTGTGTGTGTGTGTGTGTGTTCGTGTGTGTGAGTATGTACAGGGTTTAAACACTTTTCTTTTAGTTTTCTTTTCCCTCCAACAGATTTTTCCACTTGACCAAATATCTGAAATTGTTCTCCATTCTGTGGGTTCACACCAAATTGTAAGGTCTCCAATTGTGGCCTTTATGTGCAGGTATCAGAGTAAACATCACCATTATCTGGGCGTTATGTAGCAAAAGACTTGTAAAGTAAACGTCTGCCCACAAACACTGCCATTAAACCAGCGCCACAGAGATGAAAGGAAGAATACGTGTCATTAGTCATTCCCCCTTCTCTGGCATTTTTATTGTGATATTTTTTATGGCAGAACAATGAAACATGTGGACATGATTTTCATGTTTCCTCGAAGATATAACAGAAAATGACATATCAAGCATATAAGTGGGACTTGAAAGTATCAAATCATTCGTTGTGTTTGAAAATTTTATTGAATTTCTTTTTATAACTTTTAGAGAATGACTTTCCATAAATCTTTTCTTATTTTAAAAGATGTTGGCCAAACAGGTCCTTTGAATAGCAGTTGATTTATCTCTGGCCTTTTGCTCTCCAAAAGCTTTCCATCCATGCTTGGAACTATGGATGTATTCCTTTTGTCTCATAGTTTGAGGAGATGCGTAGAGAAAAAGCTGTCTTTCCACAGCTGTCATAATTCCTAGCTAGTTGGTGCCAAAACATGGCCAGCACCCTTGCCATTGTTTGAAGCTGTATTGATGCTAACAGTTGCAGATTTGTGGTTAATATGTTTCAGAACATCCAGATATTCAATTCAATTCAATTACTATTATTAGTAATTGTAATATAATTAATTGTAATGACTATTTATACCACACCGTTTACAATCGTATTGTCTCATGGCGCACATTCATGATCCACATTCACACAATCACATACACATGACAAACACACGGCATCCTGAGAGAGAAGAGAGGGAAATGCACATGAGAGGGATGGCGCAAAAGAATAGGGGAGAGGAGGGGAGGGGATAGAGAGAGAGAGAGAGAGACAGAACAGATGAGACCCCCTCTTGAAATCTTTAAATACATTCACTTGTCCTTCACATTGGCCCATTACAATGCAGCACACAAGACACTTTATGAAGGTAATATTGGAGACAGGCCCCTTTGCTTCACCGACTCTCATTATTCAGTGAAGCACCTCGCCGCTGTCCCTGGTCACTTACTTTAGCCCTTTATCGCCCAGCCCTGACGACTGCCTTAAGAAACAGAAATGAGGCCCTGATGAAACTCCCATTTAGCGATCCATATCAAGGTGAGGGCATTCACACTAGGCTTAATACTGCAAAGGTTATCCCTGTTTGCACATGTCCCTCCTCTGTGAGGCTTCCATAGATGAGCATTTATCCCTTTAACTGTCACTTGTAATTATGAGACTCAATATGACAATAGGGTTCTCCATAGCCCTAATGAAAGTCTGAGAGACAGCAGACAACAATAAAGAGGGGGGTGTTGGCAGTTGATGTCTGAGTGCTCTGATGCTAATTCATTTCCAGAAGCAGAGAGGAGGAGCGTGCTGATAATAAGAGCAATGAGAATCAATGCTGGGATTTAGCGTAGCATTTTCCCCTGATCCCATCCTGCAGCGTCCCCTAATTCTTATCACTTCAAAAAGAAGACAGGATTTGAGTTGCTATTTATTTACTGTCTTTTTTTTTTGGTTTGGTGAGGCAAGTTTATTTTTACTTATTTTACATTTTTGCACACCCCCCCCAACACACACACACACACACACCCCTTTCAAATATTATTGTACTTGATTTATTTTTCTCTCTTGCTCCTCGGGAGGAGAGAAGCCGTGAAGTGCATCACATTAACCATATTGACACAAACACAGCGCCAGGCGAAATACGAGTCCCTTTGATGGGGGATTTAAGTCGAGAAAACCATCGGGAGAATTATGGAGCAAATTCCCACAGGATCAATAGATTAGGGAGAAAAATAATCTTGGTGAGGAGAGAGGCAGTGAGCGAAGAAAAACCTCCAGCAGGCAACCCACAGTCCCATCAGCAGCATATGGCCTGACATGATTGTCATCACTCACACTCTCATGCATAAAGAGCCATTAAAGACTACAGTAAGATGTTTTGTACTGCTGATGTGATGTCTTTGGTGCCTCCATATTACAAGTCTATGTGTCAAGCTAGCTTTGTTGTACAGGCGGTGGTATGTTGGTGTTGGACAGCCCTCACTGAGTCTATTCTGAAATTACTGTCTATTGACACATTACTACTACACTACTACTACCTACATAACACATCACTTTCATCACTAGATCACCAATGTCTGTATACATCACTGTGATACATTTGTGTCCATTTAGTGTGTACATTGTGTACATTTAGTGATAGCCTCTTGACCCTTCTCACTCAGCTCATCCAGAGTCTGCTTGCTGTGTCAGCCATGACTCTGTTTCTATGCCTGAGTGTGAACTTACATCCTGTGGCCAAGGTGACCTGCGGCACACTCCTGAGCCTATTAACCTGCCTGATGCAGAAAAAAAGCTGAATCATTCATCAAAGCCACTTCAATTAAACACATTAAAAGCAATGATTAAATGATCATTTTCGCCCACCATAGCATAATTGGAAAATATATCTTTGTAACAGAGGACACTGCAGTCACCAGGCAAAGGCCTGAGCTCTATTTTCATTTTGTGGTGAACAAGAGAAAGATGCCTAGAAAAAGAGGAAGAAAAGAAAGAGGACAATTTGCTTATCAGACCAGAAAGCAACGCAAATTCACCAAGAAGGGAGCACTAAGTGTGATTTGAGTGAAAAGGGGAAAATTAGCCTATTTCAGGTTTTGGGCCACATTTGGAAAACCCTCCATGCGTGACCCATTTAGCATCAGTCACGCATGCGGAGGTGGCTGACACTGTTGACAGGGGACGAGAAAGAAAGAGAGGGGGAGAGAGAGAGACATGACGAGAGGGGGGGGGGGGGGGAGGAAGAGAGTGCTTGGGAGTGTTCATACTTCACCCTTCAACAGGCAGGGAGTTTCAGATGGAAAATGCAGTGATGGTCTCTGGTAATGCAGGAAAGGTTGACTCCCAGTCAACTAGTCAGTCAAACACTGGGGTAGCTGGAATTTTAAATATTCAGGCCTGGAAACACACATACACACATACATACACACACACACACACACACACACACACACACACATATACACTCTCTCTCTCTCTCTCTCTCTCTCTCTCTCTTCACAGTGAGGATCAGTGGGTTAAATAATAGCCATCCAGCAGGCTAGAAAGCTCTGGGTGTGACCTGTGCTGGTCTCCATCATCCAGTACTACTGCTGAACATTAATGGTTAATTGATGTCACAGGGGAGTGCTGATCAAAGGGATTTTTTTTACCCATCAGCTTCTAAAATATGCACCACTGCCTTTCTATTAGTGAGCACAACCAGCAGGAGGGGATGTGTCAGGGAGAAGTGGGGGATATTTAGGGGGGCAGGGGTGTTTTTGCCCCCTCCGTTCCACAAGACCCCCTCCCGATCCAACTTCATCTGCCCCCCTCCCTGGCAATTATACCCCCCCCCCTTTCCATTCTTCTGCCTCCCCTCACCGACTATGAGCTACCCCTCTCTGGGGTTTAAGAGCTCCTGTCCTGACAGCCCGTCAATGGAAATAGAGGCAAATCTTATTTATGTGCTTGGGGCTTTAGAAATTCTCTCCTCGTTGAGTTGTGTCTCTGCTGGGGCTCTTGGTGGATATGGAATTATTCTCACTGCCATTGTTTACCTGTTAGTTTCCCAGAGAAATGGTGGTGTCCACAAAGGAGATGTTAAAATAGCAGAGAATTCTGTTTTAGATGCACAGTAGTATTGTTTTTTAAGTATTTAAGTGTTCTTTATGTTTAAAAATACCTATATACGTGTTTTTAGTCTTGTGCATGTCAGTAAATGCATAAAGACAAGGAAAGATCAGCATGTGTATTCTAGATACAGGTGATGTTTGTCTTTTTCCAAACTGTGTCTCAGAAAGGCCATCACTTTCCATCAACTTGGCCATATTTTGCTGTTCATTAAAGCTTGGCTAAACTCCACAGTCCTGGAGTCTTCTTGCTCTGAGTTTTACATTCCTGGCTCTGCTGCCATCTTGACCATATTCTAAATACATCTTTGTCTCCCACTGAGGTGAATTCACCCTGCAGGACATTTTGGGATTGATCCAGTCGCTACCTGTGGATTTATTCATAGCTTTCACATTTGGATAACAATAGGAGGTGGACACACCCCACAGAAGAGGGCGGTGAAGTGTGTGTGTGTGTGTGTGTGTGTGTGTGTGTGTGTTTTGAGAATGGGCGATATCTGCGGTTGCACACCGGCAGAAACACTGGTGGGGAGATGTAGCTTAAATCTGAACAGATGGAACTGAACGCTATGAACACTATCTTTGGTGTTCCACGCATACATGGAGAGGCTACCTAGAGGCGTAACTGAGGTGGTCTGTTTGAATAGTGTGAAACTAGTTTTAGAAGACTGCTCTAACTTTGGTGAATGTATGTAGTACTCTCACTTTTGGTGTGGCCAGTTCCACTGATTCTACAGCAAAGTAATTTCCTGCAGCATACACAGGATGGTGTAACCTTTTGGTCATGAAGGTCATTCATACCTGCTCAGGTGGGTTGGGCACAGGTACATTTAGTAGTCTATTTTTCAAAACCAGTGGATAGAATGACAATGTCCATTGTTGGGTTGAAAAACAGAGCCTCCCGTCTTTTCAATGCATAAAGCCTATCAATATCACATGCTTAGCTCCAACACTCATGCCAGTAAGTGTATTCTCTCCAGCTGATGGCTTCTGATTTAGAAATAGTCCATTAAGTTTACTGAACCAGAAATCAAATATAAATAGGGCATGGGCAAGCTGCCACGCTTCTGTGAGCACCCTCAATCTAGATTTTTAAATAGGTGAAATCTCTTCTTTGTAAAGAGGACCAGGACACAGAGAGGGTTCATAACAGTAGACTACCATAGAGAGAGAGGTTCCTGTTCACTGAAATGCCACACTACCTAAAAAGGGTACAATCTATCTCTCTTCTGGCAAATTCTGTCAGTGATTGACTGTCATGAGCGCCACACCTCAGCAGTAATTCCTAAGCACATTCCTGAACAGTCTAATTATCCCCTCATCTTATTTTACCTACAAAAACATTTGTTATCGCAGAGACAGTTTTGCCCTCAGGTGCTGTACTCTGAAAGTGCCAGTTTGGAAAGAGCACATTTCCTGTCCTGTTGTGTGAAAAAACACCTTAACATTTTTTTCTATCCAAACACGGATGGAAATCTGGCACCGTCAAACTTGGAGCATACTGGATGGAGAGCGCTGTTGGATCTAAAAACACTAGTTACCTTATTACTATCTGGTTATAGCCTACGTCGGAGGGTGTGAAAAGTGCTTGAAAAGGGTGTTCCATCACATTTGGCTGATCACATGAATGTGATGTATGTGGATGTCAAGTAGTCAGCGTGGTGGTCAGGGTACGGTTCAGTTTGGTCCATGTTCTAAGGTTCGGCAAAAACCTAACCACATCAAAAAAGCCAAATCTGAAACCTAATCCTGTATTCAATACATCCCTAGTGTGTGTGTGTGTGTCTATGTGTGTGAGGGAGCAGTAGGCGGGTATAATATGGATGTCTGGTGCTGTAATATCACTGGTTTGGCGGTGGGCCTGGACTGATTAGTATTGCCCTGAGCCTGAGTAAGTGTTTGTTGTGCTCGTTGAACATCCACCCCCGTAAGGCTCTTTCGGTCCCAATTAGTTCAGACATGAGGCATTTCGCATGGAGCGGCAATTGTGTAAAAGATCCAAGGGGTAATTTTTATCGGCTAATGTTTTGGCCCCCGATCACACCATATGCTACAGCCCCAGAAAAATGCTCATTGTATTGTGTGCTAGGAAATCGACAGACACATCTCATCCAATCAGCTAAACAGGCTTTAGAGTGAGTCCAGAGCAAGTAACCATTTCTTACTGCATCTAAACTTTTTGTTTCTTCAGTTGCATTTAAAGGATAGATATTGATAGAATACAATAAGGTCAGAATGAACAACAAATGACCTGTGAAACTTGAGTAAATGTCTGTTGAATATCAGATCAGCTACAACATTTTCATTCATTCTGTTCATTGCACACACCACCTACAAATGAGCCATTGCACCATTCACCTTACTCGTCTCTTCCGTTCTCTCCCTCCGCCTCCTCTCTCTTTTTTCTCTCTCTCCTTCTGTCTTTCTTTCTGATTTTTGCTCTCACTTCACTCCCTCTACTTTTCTCTCAGTGTTTCCCCAGTGGTGGGCCGCTTGATGAAGTGCCAACCTCCTGCACTGTTACTGTGTGAGAGGCAGCCAACTGTCTGCTTGTATGAGCATAGTCATCTGTCACATGGCTCAGGGTTCCACTGCTCCACCTTGGGCATCCTACAGGCACTCCTCTCCTCATCCACAACCTCACACCGGATGGCAGGTGGGCCAGGGGCCTCAGTATGACTACTGAGGGAGGGAGGGGGTTTGGGGGGAGTAAAATCATGTTTACCCATGGGAAATCCCTGATGTGATTGCACTTCTCAAGACACCGATGACTGGAGTCACTCTATGTTCTATAACAGCCCTATTTTATCTAGTTGAGCTTTTGTTTATGTGACCTTTTATGTTTTGTTTTTTGTGTGAAATTCATCCAGAAGCATTCATCTTAAATGGCTGAATACAATGAATTCTTTTATTTTTATTTAAAGAAAACTGTATGAAGAATCAGAATTCTCCTGGTTAACAAATGCCCTTCAACATAGGTAGTGTTTGTAGTCTGTTTATAAACAGGTCTATCGTTGTTATGGGGATGGCAAGGTAGCCCACCTGTTCAAAGACTCAGCTCTCTCCCCTTGAGTGACACTGCCATTCACAACACGTACGATTAATGACAGAAAGCCTGTTTAGACTCAGCACAGGCCAATTATACAAGTGCCTGGATTAAGTCTGATCCTGTAACTCCCACCAAACACCTGGCTGCCTCTCTAGCACTGCTGACCCTAGATCAGTGCATCAGGCCCCCTGACGTTCATGACACGTGGGCTAGGAGAAGAAGCACTCAAGGCCACAGCCCAAAGAAGGCCTTTTCAACATAACATGCTTTGCATTTGAATGCACAGTATTAGATCTTCATGAGGAGGAAGATTGAGAACACCCACTTAAAGAAGCAAGAAGAGGCCTGAGATAACAACTTAGCACACAAAACATAACATGTAACAATCACAAATACAAACATACAGATACAGGTGTGTGTGTGTGCGTGTTTGTCTGTGTGTGTGTGTGTGTGTGTATGTGTGTGTGTGTGTGACAGAGAGAGAGAGAGAAAGAGATGGTCTATTTTGTGTATTTTGTTGTTGTGTCAGGCCTGTTCTTGCCTTACTGTGTGTGTGTGGGTGGGTGTGCGAGTGTGAGAGAGTGTTTGTGTGTGTGTGTGTGTGTGTGTGTGTGCATGTGTTGTCCTTTGCAGTTAATGAAGGTGTATTTTTGTGCAGTTGAGAGTAATGTTAATTAAAAAGACTTGTTTTTATCCTTGTTGTTCCATTGTCTACGTGTGTGGAGTTGCTGACACCATCAGCAGGTCTGACAGTTTCCCCTCCAGCTGAACACTGTGAGCTGTGCTGAAGTGAGAGAGTCGGATTTATCTCACTGTGCAGCAGGTCTGTGCAAATCAGCCCTCCAGAGTGCAAAAACAAGGGCGGATGGGAGTGGGACCATAATTATATGGATTAACGCATACAGTACCTTCTATTCCTAGCACCACAGTACCTCCTTTGCCTAGCTCTACATTAGTCCTAATCCTGCACTGTTTTAATGGTTGCTTATTTCAAGGTGTGATGTAGCTCATCACACATCAGCTAACATGCACTTGCTCTTTAACAACACCTGACATTCACTCTACATGTCAATGTCATTTAATTCTGTTTCATTTGTACCTTTCTTCATTCTACAACAATAAATCATATAATACGCATTGTGTGTTATTGGACATGACAGCAGGACTGTAAAACAAAAGAACCGTGCCTGTCACAGAGTTTAATTGAACATGATATCTTAGTTTGCAGACAACTGCACATTACAGTAATTATATGATATTTTCCAAAGACTAAGCAGAAGGCAAAAGAATCCCAATCCGCCTGTTGACTCTCCAAGAAAAAAAAGAGCTCATTTCATTACAAAGGAGGCTTGTCTTATTTAAGTGAGACTTCTAAACCAGGCCTCATGAGAGTAGACTCACAGTCATTTATCACAGTCACTAATTATGTAAGGTTTAAATCAGCAGCTTCCAGTAGAAAAAGAGGGTGAAATGAGGGGGGTAGGACAACAGTGAAATCTTCTCCAGTAAGGAGAAGTTCATGAGAAGAAAGGAGGTAATTGTCATATGTCTGGCTCCAGGAGGAGCAGCGCTGGTTAATTGGAAGACACTGTTCTACTCTGTGTGAAACGGATGTGAGTCTGATTTTTAGCATTCTTTTAAAAGATGTCTATTGTGAGATGCTGACACACAAGTTCAGGGTTTTATTCACAATTTGCATTGTGCTTTCAACTCCGCCAGCTGGTTTCTTTTTTAACCTGAGCCACTGTTGTCATGGAGACAGAAATGGAGACGAACGGCATGGCATAAAAGGCAGAGGTCATGATGTTCAGAGAGGGATTCAAATGATAAACAGGCAATAGGATAGCAATTACCACTGTTATTATTAAATCAGGTGCCAGTGGCATTTACACTGCTGTGCTAACTAGGCTAACTACCCCAAAAGCAGCTCCCTAAAATATGTTTCTACAATAGGAATGAAGCTTGTATAAAAATGCAAACACTTATACCATCTGTGTCAATTTAAGGTCTTTATCAGCCAAAGGTCTTTTTAAAGCTCACCTGTGCGACACCAGGATGGAGATGAGTGTAAATTGTTTCAGTGGCCCATCTGAGGGGCTATAATAAGACTCCCTCTGTCTTTCTGCTGTGCCCAAGGACAGCCTAGTGATCAACCACATCAAGTCTTGGCATTCTGATATGTGGCAATTCAGAGCATATTAATGAATATTTGAACTGCTTGTTTGGACTATGGAGAAGCAACTGATTAATTATCCAAGAGAAAACAAAGTAATAGCATGGTTCTAAGAGTGGGAAATGTATTCATCCAGCAGAAAGAAAGAAAATTATTCATGTGTTCATGTGCCCTAGACAAAATTGGTTTTCATCTTTTCCAGAACCAATGCATATGCAATACTTCTGGTGGATGGTGCTTTGACGAACTTCAAAGTAGTGACTAAGTTGACTGGTCTAATTGGTAATGTCTTTGGTCTGTCTGATATTCAGATGTGTTGACCTTGTTTCTTTGCTTATTTTTGTTCTTTGGTGAAAGGCCTGAACAATCCCATGTTAATATCATCTCTAAATGTAACTTTTCTCTCAAAAAGGTATGGTGTAATTACCACAGTACAATTCAAATGCACTTCATTCCCACATCCCGAAAACAATGCAGCTCCATTCTCTGTGTGCCTCTGGTGAGTTGGACCAAGAGTCACCGAGTCAAAAGGGTAAACAACGCGTCCCCAAATGTGCCAAGAACACCTTATGTGTCCCAATGGCTTCAGAGGATCAGGGAATTCTTTTTAACTACTGACATATTGATGACCTGGGCCTTGTGCCAATTAATCAAAACGGTTGGTACCGTAAATTGGATTTTATACGTAGCTCTGACTAGCTCTGCAAGTTTACGGTCAACTATTACAGTCAAATAAAGATATTTTGTTTTAGATACTCCTAGTGGTTTGTCACTAATAGATCTGTTTACTTTTCTGGTCAGCAATGCAGATCTTCTTTTTATATGCATATAAATGTGTAAACATTTTTCCCAGTGTGTCAGCGCGAGCGTGTGTGTGTTTGTTTGTGTGTGTGTGTACATGTACATGTGTGTGCATGACTGCCCCTTCTATGTATCTCTCCTCATTCTTTGCGTTTTTATCTTTCTGTCTGTCTGTGTGGTTCTCTCTCCCTGTTCCTATTCAGCTCATCTGTGAGCCAGTGAGGCGTCTCCACATGGAGAGAGGTGCATTAATCAGTAACATGATGATGCCTAGGGACTCCACTTTCTCCATATAAGGCCTTGTCTGTGGCTCCCACTACCATTGTGTTTACCCTCTTCATCAGGTCAGCCAACTTTGACCCCCTCGCTTATCTCACCCTCTCCTCTGTCTGACTTTGCGGCCAGCTATAAATTGTGTTCACCCAGCCAACCAGTATACGGTTACATGTCTGGATTACACTTGTAAAGAAAATAAATGTGATTTCTGTCCACATAAAAACATTAATAAAAGTGAATTGCGTCTGTAACGATGAGCTCTTAATTGTGTTTTATTAACCTGGAAGCGGCGGAGTGCTCCCCATGGAGCCATACTCAGCTAAAACACGGCTGAGATCTAGGAGGCATGACGTCAGCTAGTCAGCTGGGACTCCATTATGAGCCCATGTACCCATGCAGTAATGTGGGCATCAGACAACCAGAGAAGAACCCTGCTCTTAAGATGATTCATTTTTAATGTGTTCTCTGGTATGCTGCTTTTCCTTCATTTCCCAATGTTTGGTAGGTCCAGAGAAATCTCTGAGACACAGAGAACACACATGTGCACACAAGCCTGCAGTCTGTTTTGATTAAGCTTCAGGTGCAATTCAATCATTTTCACAGCAACCAACTACCAATCATGAGAAAGAAATCATGTAAAGACATTTATTACTGGTGTGTTTGAAAAGAATCTGTTTAATGACTCGGCCGAGAGTAATTTCATTGCATGACGGAACTCATTAATATAAAAAGAGAGGAAAGTCATTCCAACAGGACTACACCTCCTTAAATTTACTTTCATATTAAAGCTACTGTATCTCAATGACTTAAGGCCATCCTCTAAAGCTACTGCACCCTCCATCAAAATAGCTTTGATCTGGCTTTGATTTGTCACATTAGCACTTACAATAAGCTGCTGTTTCTGACACTTTCCAGATTCTATATGTCCAATCAAATATGCAGAACACACACACTGCCTGTCAAGGTAAATCCAAATAACCCTTTTCCATTGGGCCATTTGAAGGGAGTGAGTGCCGACTCCTGCTAGCTTTCTGACAGCACACTCCAGGAGACCTCTGATTGGGCTGGATCTGAGCCACTGCAAACTTTCCCTCACTCACACACTGTGAATTAAACAAACACCCATTTCCACTTTCTCTGCCCATCAGCTGTCATCTAATCCACCTGATGCAGCAGGGAAGAAGAGGAAGACAGAAAAGGAGGGTGGAGTGGTTTAGTGCAGATTACAAAAGCACTCCAAACTACAGTTTGTGAAAAGCGTTAAACAGATGATAACCTACTTTGTGGATTCTTTGGACTTGCATTCTCATTAAATCAGGCGGTGCATTTCAAATGAAAAAGCAGCACTGTTGTATTCTTGATTAAATTCAGCAGCGTGACACACCACAAGTCATGGAAAGGCCAAAGGAGGTCAACAGTCAACTGGGCATCTACCAGCAGGAACAATCTCCAATATCACTCTAGAGTTGGATAATACCTCATTCTGTCAACAATATGTGTTGTAAAATCAAACATTGTTGATATAGTCATTGTTGATATAAGCCTTTTGACCCTGCTAAGAAAATAATGCTTCACACAACCAGTAACAACTTTAAAGTGGGTCAAGGATTCACATCACTGTTCCGTGCCCCAACAGGTCCGTGTGGCCATCACCCTCCATGTCAGAGTCATTACCCCTCCAACTAATCCGCTGCTTTCTGATGCTGCCTCACAGCCCCCTGCTGCCACTGCAGTCACACTCCATAAAAGAGTAGCGTGCCGCAGCGTGACAATGCTGGATCTTCGGCCCTGCGTGCCGCTGCTGTGGGAGTCCATCTGGCCATCTTCAGCGGGAGACATGAGAGATGCGGCAGGGCTGGATTAGGGCACACGCAGCAGCCCAGCCCTGGCAAACACAGATGAGTCTATCCAGCTTATCTCCTCCGTGCTCATCTATCTCATCACCTCTAGCCAGCCTGACTGCTTCTCACTACACAAGAATAAACTTCACCACTGACCTTGTTTCTGTTTTGCAATCCAGCCCATTAATACTATGACCACCTACAGTATTTTGTCAGCTTTCAAATAATAAAAAAGGCAACAGAGTTAATCTAGACTGAGTCGACCAGCTGTATAAAGAGTTCAGAGGAATGCTTGACAACCTAAAAAAAAATGTGATAAGATACATCTTGGCTTGGCTCTGTGTGGTTTGATTTGTCACACCTTTGGACTCAGTATGTCATTAACATGGCTGGGGACTAAAGAGTATCTTATCATTTGAATTCTGACTCATTTAAATATACAATAAGTTTAACATTGCTCTTATCAGTGATATTCCTTTAATACTGTCAAGCACTTTTACTGTACAGTACTATTCCATAGCGCTGTTGTTTGGGCATTTGACCTGTTTGCTTGCTTGGGTTTAGACTAATATAAATTTTCCATGGCTTGGTAATTCCAGTAACACTGACAGAAGTGTGTGAAGTGAGTGGACTCATCATTTTACTCATCATTTCCAATGGGCAGCCTGATTAGACTATATCTACCTTGGTGATGAACGAAGATAGCGAGTTAGCAAGCTAACGAAGCTAACAGTTATCTATCAAAATTGTCCTCAATATCGCATTCGGAGGTGTACCAAGTTGACAATGCACATAGGACAGTTTGAACAACATGAATAGCTGAGAGCACTGACCTCAGACATGAGTAAAGCTCCTAAAAAAGATCTAAATTGTGTTAGGTAACTATTAGCAGGGCACCTGATTGACTTGCAGCCAAAATGAACCTCTGTTTTCCCCACAGCACCCACAAGGAGCTTTTTCTGTGGGCATAACGGGGTGTTAATCAGACTTGCCATCTGTATCTATAGTGCCCTCAAACATGGGACTGCATGCAGGTGTTCCGTCCCATAAAACAGCTGCTCCCCAAAAACAGAGCGAGTCACACACACTGGGCTTTTTTCAGCAGGATGCCAAAGGCTGAGGTGATGGTGTTGATGGAGCCGTTTAATGATCCCTCTCCTCCAGCTGTGAAATGTGTGCTGTCACTGAATGTAGGTCTGTGCACAAGAAAGAGAGAACTCAGTTCAGGTCAAAGACACCCACCATCACATTCCAACATTCCAATTTGGTCTGAAGCACACTTAGGAGTGTCTCATGATGGGACTGCTGTCAGTGCAGAGATGGGAGGGAGGCAGAGAAACAACGGTCTACGTGTATGGTTCAGTCTGATAATAGCTTGTATTTGTATTTGTACTCAATAGTCATGCCATCAGATTGCACTAAAACTATTTATGTATCTATTTCAAAAACTCTTTACTCTTGTTTTCATGCAAGACTTGAAGCATTAAGAGCCAAGCAGTGTTTCTTGATGTCATATACATTAACTGACCCCTTGTGCCTTTCTTAAACCACAAAGAGTTTAGATTGTTTCAGTGGCATTTGCTCTGTTGGTCTGAGCTCTCCATATCTCAGTGCCATATGTTGCAAGTGGGAGAGGCAGCATGCTGCTCGCTCCAGGGGAGGAAAACAATTGCTTAACTGCTTATCTGTGCCACAGATAATCATCACTGAAATCCACAGAGCATCATGCAATCAACTGCATCTGTGGCAATAAAACAAGAAAGAGGCCAATGTCTGTGCTTAGCTGCCATGACAGGGCTCACAAAAGAAAGACAAAAAAAAACTTCCACAAGTAATACATACAGATTATGCATAATTTGACAGGGATATGACATGTTCAGGCACAGCATGACATCAGCAGAGGAAAGGATAGCTAAGTTAAAAAAAACAAAAACATCACCTGGTAAAAATGGGAAGTTCAGGGTACTTTAAATTAATCATGCCATTTCTTACCCAGAGACAAGGCCTCACTTGCTCTCAAGTTATAACAGCCCTTTGAACTATCCCTCTTAGACCGGTGACTGATCATTAATTCATCCAGTCTTTTGAAAAGGAGCTCTCATTACCACTTTTTTAGTCGGCTAGTCCTCAAAAGCCTTGTAACAATTGGACAGTCCCATCATTGCACCTCTGGGGTGAAAAAAGAATAATATCCAAATAAAATCAGGCCGTTAAAAAGGACGGGGAAAAGTTCAGACAGAATATTAATGGCACTTGCCCTGAATATTGTAACACAGCATAGATAGAGAGCTTAGTGGTTCCCATCATGCTGGCGTCTGCTCTCTGCAAAGTGGCCCCATGTAACACGGCCACATGGATTCTACCACAGTGAAGGAAAGAAAATCCATCTTGTGGTCACCCACTCCACATCGGCCACAAGTCCTCACAGTGTTTTGGTAAGAGAAAGGAGGATGAGGGCCGATAAGAGCAAAACACAGCATCTCTGGTGATTGAATGAGATCTCTATTTGGAGAAGGCTGCCCAGATAACATCGGGCTTTCTTGGAAGATGCCTGCGCTTCTGGGAAGAGTGGGAGAAAAATGATGTGGAGGGAGTTGTTATTAGCAATCTATTTTCTGCTGATGGTTTTATTTAGATGTCAGTTCAAAACCCATAAAATATCTCCAGATGCCTGTCCTCTAAAGAAAGATTTGGTGCCGATGGAGTCTGACTGTCACCTAGTTCAAAATGGAGGGATTTTTGGGGGGAAATAACTCTTAATTTAAGCTTTTTTGTTTTTTGGCACAAACACACACACACACACACACACACACACACACACACACACACACACACACACACACACACACACACACAGACACACAGATACACGATAATCAACTTTTGTGAAACTATAAACTACATTTGCCATTAAAAAATGGCAAACATGAACTGTGGAAATGAAATGTCCCATTAAGTTTTAATGCTAAACATTCTGTCTATGTTTTATTGACTCAGTTTGTGGAGATGCTGCCCCCTGTGTTTCCCTATCCCTTTCCTGCAGAAAGATAGACTGACTGAATCGCCCCCTCTGGACTCCTTTCATTTTCAAACCTTCTGAAATGCAATATGGTGATTCATTTTTTTGTTAGACCTCATGCCATTTTTCAATTAGCAAAATGTGAATGGGCCTAAGTTCACTCTTTACTGTGAAATTTCACTCCGAGCAGGAACTATTAGAGTAGCACGTGTTCATATGACTTAAGGAGGAAGTGCAGGTCAGTCATTCTCTCATATTAAGGACTCATTGCGAAACACTATTTCAGACTGCACGTCCACTGATTTTTACTCAGATTTACAGAAATAACCTTCATTGTCTTTACTCTTAAAGGGAAATGTCAGTGAGGTGAATCCATATAAGACACATTCAACAGACACCCAAGTGGCAGTGACGCAGCTGACCTCAAATCCCCACTGGGTGCCAACACATTCTCCATAATTACAGTGAAACTTCCTTCTATGTGTCTGAACACGGTGGACCGCACCCACACTAAGACCCTGTCTGTTTTGTCTTATTCAGTTCATCTTAAAAGGGCAGAGAAAAACCATCATCACAATAACCACATGACGCTCACCAAAAACATGCAAGGAAGTTGTCAAACTTTACAAATAAACAATCAGTCCGATCACTACCGTTTCTAAGATGTGTCAAGAAAGAGCACTGTGTGAGAGCCTTCAATCTAACACATGCTGACTTATATAAGGAAAACTTTATTTTCATTCAGGGTGGAAAATCCATTGGTGACAGAGTGCATTGAGAGCAGTCTAATGAGGGTTGGCAGTGAAAATGACAGGTTGGACTGCGATCAGTCTTCAGGCAGAAAGACGCTCCTAATGTGTTAAACACACCCCTAAGCTGCAACACACATGAAACACACACACACACACAGGGAGAGCGAGAGAGAGAGAAGAGAGAGAGAATCATATTCAAGTGATTACCCTGCTAGAGGCTCACAATTCATGAAACTCACAAGATGATTTATTAGAGGTTTACTAGAGGTATTCAAATATATTAAAATGCATTGACACCTGCCTAGGTCATATTGACAGATGGCAAATGCATCTCTAATACTTTTTTGATAATAGCAAATTACAGGTTACATCTAAGTGGAGGGTAATGGCAAAAACACTTATTTAGACTCATTAAAGCGTCCGCTTAAAGAATGTGCCTTTCATGCTTGCCAGTGCGTTCAAAGCATAAAAAACTCCATTAGGCATAGCTGGGTTTGCACCCACAGCTTCCAGACACTGATTACAGCACTTTGCCCAACGTGTTGCTTCTTGAAAGAGTGGATTAGCAGTGGACTGTATTGTCATAAAAGGGATAGTCCAAATATCAAAACAGGCACTAGTGTCTCGGGAAAGAGATTGGGGCGGTGATTGCACACAAGAGGAACTTGTAAGATCTTTTCATAATGAGGCAGCCCTCTCTAATCAGCCAATGGCTGGTCTATGGTGGTATGGCTGGGTGGTATGGTCTAATGACAGCCTGCGTTCCAGTGCAGGGGGGGCCATCTGTGGCCACCTCAGTGACAGTGTTTACTGACTGCTGCAATTGATGTCTGCAGCTGATTGCAGTAAGTGGAATAGAATGAAAATCAAGAGTGATGGTGATCTCACACCACACTCCACCAAGTGAATTATGAGGAGCAGACCACACAATATACTGTTGTCAAATCACAAAGACAAACTAGGGGGCACATATAGGATCCCTCTTCTAGGCAGAGTGATGCTTCATCTATGCGTGTGTGTGTGTGTGTGTGTGTGTATTTGCGCACGTATGTGTGTGTATGTAGAATTCAGGGGATATTCTCCTAACATGTTCCACATGGTTACCACCTGGCCAAGCTCAGTTTGGTCTGGGCATGTGGAGGTGGTCAGGAAACCACTGGCCCCTAACTGCTCTCTCTCTCTCTCTCTCTCTCCTACAGAATTCTTCAAGGCCAGTACATTTGTTTGATTATTCATTAGGTGTTAATCCATCATCTCTGCCACACACCAGTTGTTGTTAGACCACAGCCACTCTTGCTTGGCTCCATGCAATGGTGTGAACAAGTGCAAATATCTAAGCCCGACAAAACAAACAAATGAGCTGGACTAACATGAGGCTAACCTGAAAAACATACCAGAATACAGGAAACATACACTATGTCACTTTTTGACCCCCCCCCCCGCCCCCATCTGTCTGTCTAAAATCATCAAGAAGCCATTTTACCATAAAGATACTTTATTATCAGTAATTCTCCATATGTGAATGTTTTGAGCTGACTGGAATAAGATGCCACATTACTGAACTCAACAGATATCAGTGGTATGAGTTAATGGGAGATTTAGCTATTCAATGGTCAATTAAATACTGATGGCTTCTCAGAGTATACATCGAATGTTTGTGGCTCTGGGCTTTTGCTTTGTCATTCAGTCTCATCAGGGACCTTGCCATGCTCTGGATATGGATATGACCAGGGTCCATTAACATATTGAAGTAACAGTCATGACGGGGAAAACATTAAAAGCAGATGGTCTTATTTTATGCAAATGATATTATGCAAACTAGTCCTGTAGGCCTTCCCCGCTTTTCTGTCATATAATTGGCAAAGGAGAAAAAATATGGCAGGCATTGCAGGTGGCAAGATAACACTTTCATAATTGTGTGTTATGAAGAAATGACAATTATTTATTAGAGTTGATGTGCTACTTAAATGTCAGTACACTGTTGAATTGCACAGCACTTATTGTCGCTCTCCACAGAATGACATATGAGAAACAGACCATAGGATAGGAGGATAGGAGTGTAGACCACTGAAGTGCTCTCAAATCAGAGGGTTGTCAATCAAAAATGGGCCCTCCACAAGACACATAGGATCCATTGTGCTGAAATTTAAACACAATCATTTTCACAATCATCACAAACTTTTGTTTGTTTTGGTATGTCTGTTCCTTAATCCTAAAGTAAACATGGTCATGTCACCTCTTTGGACCGGGTCTGTTTAAAGAGTCAGTAACAAGTTAGGTGGTCAGAGAAAATACCGAGAGTGCCTCTTAAAAAGTTAACTTCAGAATAATCTGAATTTATTTTAGACTGATGATAAGCAAAAAGGAACTCTTTTTTTAGATTTGGTTAAAGCTTTATTCAGAACAAGAAGCAGGCAGTGCCTCTCGGCAGGAAAAAAGACTCCTCTGAAGTGGCACAGATCTTTCCCACATTAGGACACTTTTTGATGTTTGGATCCATTTCCATCATGGATATGAGAACTGGAAGTCTGGTATCAATGCCTCACTTCCTCTGAAGTCTGTGCACATCTTGTCAATCATCTGGTGACCACTTGAATCAATTAGACATTGCCAGATGAATTCAAACCAGAGGAACTGTTTCATCATTGTCAGATTTAATATTGGAAATATTATAGGGTATGTGGTGCTGCATGCTATCTTGGGTAATTTCTCTTTTCATGTCAGCTGTATACTTGCATCTATAATAATCCTAAAGTTAGGTTAAAATTACTTCTGACAGGAAGCACAAAATAGTTTTACATGTCATGAGAAATCTTTATTCAGAGATACCATAAATTGATGTATTTTTTCCATAAAAGCTTCTAGGACATGAACAGAGAGCAGTATGTGATCCATGATCTCAGATTGACTTTGCATGGAGCTCTCCTTGGGATGCACCAATCCCACTTTTTTAGTTCCAATACCAATTTCAATTCATGGGTTTTGGTCGATACCTGATACCGATCCGGTATCCCCATTGAATTAAAGATAGGCATTATCCTGAGCTTTTATTGCCCTACCTGGGCAATATTTACCAATAGCCTATTTACCAAGCCAAGATACAACAGAACAATATAACATTGGCATAAAATATAATAAACCGTTATTTGGAATTATCGTTTTTGGCATTTTTTTTTTTATTAGACCTAAAATCGGTCTTTAAGCACCCTTTTCATTCTCCTTCCCAACACCATTCAGTTATTGACCAGTTAGCTTTCATTAATCCAAACACACCGGCAAACTAGCGACAGTAAGTGGAAATATCGAATGCCAAGTGGGTAGAAAGACGATGGGTTGGGCTAAACCAAATCCTCTACAAGGGGGGACAAACCTTGTCAGATGAGTAAACATGTGACCTATGTTGGCTTCAAAATGAAATTAAATCAAGAAAAATCATTAACAAACTATTTATGCCAGGACATACCATGGAAATTACGCGCCTGCCCAATCCAAGTAATTTTCCCATATCGGATCCGATATCCAATCCGAATATTGGTGTATCCCTAAGCTCTCCATCTGTATGAGCTGAAAAAGCCCAGTGGCACTGACCCATGTTTCGCTCTGAGCTCTGGGCCACATCCAACACACTATCGACCAACTCAGCTCATTTATAGGCTGCAGGCATACGCCCCACATGCAGAGGTTTGGTGTAAGTGTTTGAGTATGTATGGATCCAATGAGGTGTAGGTGCACAAGGTACATTGGCAGTGTTCTTGGCATTGCTCTAGCATAGCATGGCAGAGCTTGGCAAGCAGTTTCATCAGGGCATCCATGTGTTGCCACCCAGTCCCATCCTTTGTGGCGCCTGTGAGTAAACAACATAAATAAATTATGCTTGACACTGTCTCTCATCAGTTCACTCACACAAACAATACCCTGCATCAGACAGATTTGCCCACTCGCTGCACCACCATAACCATTCATCTCCACCTGGAGGTGAGAGTGGGCCGCCAAGCTGTCTTCTCTGGCTGTTTCCTATCTTTGGTTGCCATGTTCTCCATGAGTATAGGCTTTGAGCTGAATATGCTTCATCACTGCCAGAGGTGCAGCACTGAGCTGAAAAGTATAAAGTGAGGACAATAGTATCCACCCGAGCCACACTCCACTCAAGTGTGAGAAACATGCTACAGTGTCACTTTGTTTTATGTAGCTATGGTGATTTATTAAACTGTCCACAGCCATCATATCTTGTATTAGCGTTATTCCAAAATCATAGCCTCCTTTAAATAGTTCATCAGGGCTGAACACATCAAATCATTGCATCATATAAGTCTAGGGAATACATATCCTGAACAATTCCACATCTGCATGTACAAACTCATTGTAGGTAAACTAAGTGTGACATGCCTTTCAGTAAGCCAGTGATTGCGCACACTGGGTATGCAGAGGACATGGCGGATGATTCAGTAGCGGCATTTAGCATTGCATTGATTTTCTCTTTTTCCTTCATTAAAAAGGCTTCTAAATCTAATTTCTGCACTTCCTCAAAATGAAATTATAAAATTAAGGCAAACATTAGCACTGGCTTGCCAAGCCATTTTGTGTCCAGGCCTAGATTTAATTGCTGATGGAAACATTTACACTCAAATAAATTTGGCAATAAGCTCTCACACAGTACACACATTACTAATATGAAATATATGAGTGTGTTTGTTTGAGTGGAGAGGATGAGTGAAAATCGAAGGAGGAAAACAAAAACAGTCTACCCCACTCCACAAAAACTGAAGACAATGGTGTGAACACCAATAGTTTGGGAATTAATCAGGATGTGAGTTATTAAAAAGCCTTTCTCATAAGATGCCAGTTTGCCCGCTGAGCTGAGAAGCCCTCCCCTGAGAGACGCTGCTCGACATGAAGAACAGATTCTCAGGGGTGTTATTGGTGATATTGTTCCTGTATTTTCTGTCTAAAATTTCTTTCATTGCTGCAGAAAGCTGTGAAAGCAAACCCCCTGAGGACATGAGACTCGAGAACGGAAACACTGTAACACCTGCCAGCCCTCAGTACATCTAGTGTACTCCACAAATGATCCATTTTATGTTTCTTCTGTTCGCCCTCAACAGCCAACACTACAAGCAAATATAGGGCTGTTGTTTTAAAAGAATGATGCAATTGAACATTTTCCACAGGCTTCAGCCCCGCTCTTGGACTCCTCAGCAAATGGAGGGCAGGTGCTGCAGTAGAGAGAGCATGCCAGATTTGAAGGAGGAGGATTGGATAGTGCATCTAGCAGTGGTTTAGAGGCCCATGACAACAGCAGCAGAAATCTCAATGCTGTAAAAATGGTGAGTAATATAAAAAGACGTTCTATCAAAATTATTTTACATACAATTGATTTTACTGAATCAAATCCATTCAGCATTGTTTCTGGTATAATTATGCAGGAGTCAACTACAATAGACTTTCATTCTTAGAATACTCTTCCTAACTCCTTAGAGGAATATTCCGGTGCAAATCAACCTAAGCTCTGTTGTTGAAGGTCACCAAGTGCTGTAGGAAAAAGAATAAGAAGTTTTGATTGTCAACCAAATTTTCTCTTTTTTTTTTTCAAGCTGACAGTACTCTAACAACAATGGGTTGATTTACCCCAGAATGTCCCATGCCAGAATTCGACTCTCCCTCCTAGACACCCATGCCAGGACCGACTGTCTCTCGAGAGGCCACATGACGGACCCCTCCTTACAATGGCACAGTCAAAATGGACCCTCCCAAAGCTACCCCCATGACTGATCTCAGTCCTTGACTTTAACATTATGTATGACTACTGATTTACTTTTCTTGCATGACCCCTGGCAGTTGGGTTGCCCCCTTGAACATTGGATCTGCCCAAGGTTTCTTCCTAGACTATCTACCACAAGTTTTTCTTTGCCCCGGTTGCTCTTGGATGCTCCTTGCTGTAAAGCGCCATAAGACAATAATATTGTAAAAGTCGCTGTATAAATAATATTGAATTTAATTTAATTGAATCCTGTGATGAGCACTCTCTGAGGACATTGGGGCTGTAATAAAGCTTATGGCACATGCAGTGAACTGACAGCACGGCAAAGATAAAAAAAAAGCGCTCTGAAAAATGTCCAACTAGCAGCACATTGTGGTTGAGATTCTGAGCCATCAGACGTCAATGAGGTAATAACCATTGCTAATAACTAATCCTGATCATGATAATTCTCCACATTTAGTGCCACTTGTCCTACCCCCTCCACAGACTCCACACAGCTTCCTGGTTGGGGTTAGGATATGTGGGACAGCCCACTGGACTGAGCTGACCTTTCCATAATGTCTCAATGGGCCTTATTAGCGAGGCACCCATAGCTCTCTCCTCTCCACTCTCCAATGGGCTCCACTCTTAATGGCTCTCCAGGTAGCGTCCTGTGCTAATGAGTTATTAAGCCATGCTAAGCCCTGCTTTATCACCTGCTTAATTCCACATGCAGATCAGAGGGTCACTGCACCTTTGGTAGAAGTCTTAACATTGTGGTTAGGATGAGGTTGGGTAATTATGTTGTTAAAAAACAGTAGAGGTCAATAATTAGAATATGCTGGGAGAGCAATCAAATTAATGTTTTGCGACTATGTTGCTTCCCTGAGCCTATTAAGTGAGACACGAGTCAAATTGTTTCAATGCAAATGCATTAAAGTGAAGAAAAAAAAAACTCCTGGAGTTCACAATGTTAATGAGTCCCTACAATCAGATTTAAGCTGTGTGTTATTTATGCAGTTTGTTGATTAAAACTTTAAAAATAATCATTCTACAAAGTGTTAATTGCTGTTTGGAATTATTGTTCAATGATTATTATTATCATTCACACGGTGAGGCTCTGACAAGGCGAAGGGAGTGTAAAAAGCACGGCAGCATTGTCAGTGTCTATTTGGCCCCCATTATGTCTGCCTCATCCTGCCCTTTCTCTGACAGTTTGACTTTGGCAGGCTTTCAGCGCCCGTCGCCCCCAGACAGAAATGAGAGAGCCCAGACAGCTTGGCTCTCTTATCATAGCGCTCCTCATTTTGGACTTTCTCCTTTCTCATGGCTTTCAATTCTTTTCTTTTTTATTTCATTTCTTTTCCTACCCTTCCCTTCTCCTTTTTATTTATATACACTTATTCAGACCTGTTTGGGAAATGCATAATCTTCAACCACCCAGCCAGACCTGAGCTTCAAAGCATCCAGCAGATATGGTGCGGCTGGAGGTAAGCTATCAGCTAACCTGTGACCGAGGGCCTGTGGTGATAATCATTTCAAAACGCCAGGGAAAAGGAGTTTAATAACATTGTAAAGGTAAGGTTTTCCAGCCTTATCACACATGGCAGATGCACTGAGAAAAGGAAGACGAGAGAGGGGGACCAAGGAAAAGAAGGGATGGAGGGGTGAAAGAGTGATGGGATAAACCTTTTAAACCCCACCCCCAGCTACCCCCAGGAAAGGATGACGGGGGAATTAAAAAGTACTTGCCTTCCCTCCGGAAAAGTTTAGGAAGGGATTATTTGTTTGTCACTAGCACTATTGCTCCCCATTTGCCTTTGCTTTCAGCAGGGGCCATTGCACAGGCAGAGAAGCCTGTCTGAGAGATCTCACCAGCTCTTATCTGCTGCTCCTCCCCTGCCATCCACACCAGATAGCAGGGACCTGACCCTGTGACAGCTGACAAGGCAAAACATCTGCTGCACGCCACAGAGGTAAGGTGGAGAACACGAGTCTTTTTCATCTGGATACTTCTTCCCCCCGTTGCTCACAATGATCTCTGGCTGACCACAGCCTCCCCAGTGCCACGTGAGCTCCATACACCAGCACCTGCTCCACTCCACTCTGCCCAGCACAGTGCAGCTTTTATGTCTTGCTGGGTCCTGCACAATCCATAACACAGAACACAGTTTTCAAAGGCAGGACTCCAGACAGCTTTACACTTGACCTACAGTAGAGGTCAAAGGCCACCAGCTTCAAGCTGCTAGGGGACCGGCTCACTGCCATTTTTTTTCCCTCTTTTTTTGTACAGGCTTCTTTTGGAGAGACACGTTACAAGGCTGCTTTCATGTCCCAGCCAGTGTGGAGAGATGTCGCAGGTGACGATCAAAGTCGGTCCTTTCACTCCCCTCCCCCCCAAAAAAAACCATCAAGCTGAATGGCCTGCAGCTTTTTCTAACTCTAAGCAAGAAGATCTAACCATCCTATCTTTAACCTGAGAGATCAGGTCTTTTCAACAAGGAAAGTGGGTAAAATTGTGGGTAAAATGGAGGGGGACTAAACTGCATTGTACAGAACATAGCCATGTCATTACTACAAAAGAAAAGAAAACTGGAGCACACACACACACACACACACACACACACACACACACACACACACACACACTGTAAAGACACCCCGAGTAAACACATAGGACAGGTTGGCTGATGAATTTTGCTTTCCCCCTGTTATCTGAAGGTGCCATTGTAAAAATGTGCTTGATTGGATTCAGGGGCAGTATTGATTGTGGCTGTGGGTCCAGATTATAGTCCATCATACTGCTCCCTGTGGTTATCAATACCTGACAGAAATTGCTGTGAAATTGTGACAATAAATGTGGAATCTCATTTTGGGCTGCTAGGCAAAGTCTTGTTAAAATAACAGGGTAAGCCCATGGAAAAAAGGCACACCTCTTAAAACAAAGGAGCCGTGGAGGACTGTTTGACCGAAACATGTGGTGCTTTGTGGTGGGAGGTAAGGGTAAGGTTGATGATCAATTAGAGTTATTGCAAACAGACGTGGAGAGCGAGAGTGAGTGGATGAGAGTCCATCTCAGCAGATGGCTCCTCTCCTCTCAGGCAGAGCCTTTGAAGTGTTTAACATTTTCATTATACTGCAGGCCCCAGATAGCTCAAGTCACGCAGCTTTTTCCCTTTCCTACCTCTTCTTCTCTATGTGTCTGTCTGTGTCCCTCGTTCTCTTTCACCTTCTCCATCTCTCCTCCTTTCTCCCTCTCTTTCTACAGCTATACATCTATACTTTTCGTGTGGCAATTAATTTGCTGACACCTGCTCGGGCCTAACCCATGTGCACAAATTAGTCAGTGGCAGCCCTCTGGGAGATGCCTCTTCCTTCATTCTCTCAAACCCCGCCCACAGATGCAGGGCCTAGCGCTTGCTGTGAGCGCGCTAAATGAATCACAGTTGGCTTTAATCAGCCCAGTACCTCATTTTGATTCATAACCCTGAAATGAGCTCTCGGCCTCACTGTGTCCCCGCTCCAAACTCATCTTCTCTTCTCTTCACGTGCTGATTGCATGCCGTCCATAGACTTTCTATTATTGCTGCTGTACGCCTACTTTTTTTTTTTTTTTTTTTTTTGGGGGGGGGGGGGTGTTGATGCCTACAATGAAGAAGTTGGGTAAAAGTTATTCAGTCTGCCTTCAGTACTCTATGAACCATAGACTATGCACACATAGTGGTAACACTGTAGAATAACTGATTGGAATATTCAGGCTAGCAATAAAAAGTAAGAATTTGGCTTTTGACAGAAGCAACCGTCATACATGAGTGATGTAAAAGGTTTTCTCATACTGCTGACACAACCAAATAAGACTGTACTAAACAAATGAGTCAGACATCAGTACAAATAGACAATGTCATGGCTTTATGATCCGATCTGACATGGGAATGCATTTCATTGCTATGCTGTGTTCACTGCTTGAAGATTAAGATAGAATTGAAATGATTCTCCTATTTACATTTCTGAAATGCAATTGTTGTTTCAGAGTGCAAAATAATTACTAGACTATCTATCAATAGTGAACCTTGAAAGGGTCTTTGTAGGATTTTGTGATGCTAGGGCATTCTCATTATGTGCATGTAGTGACCCATGGATGAGGAGTGGCATGCTAAGGCTGTGCGAAACATCACATAGAGACCCAAATACCAGTTAAATACACTTTGAAGATTTTCTCTCCTCCATAATTCCATGTCCCTTTGAAGTATCGGGCAGCTAATTCAATATCAGTAAAAGGGAAGACAGGCAACATTGACACAGAGTGAGAGAAAAAAGAGCAAGTTAGGGAGGGAGAGAGAGAGAGAGAGAGAGAGGAGGAGGAGAGAGAGAGAGAATCAAATCACCATTCTGCCTCCCTCCCCTATGTCGGCTTACATATCCAATGAGTTGGAGCAGATTTCAGGAGCTGTGTTTGAGCGCAAAGGAAAGTCAGAGCCCTACTTACAGCTGCTTCATGGATGGATGCCAGACATACTTACTCTATTGTGGCCAGTCAAGTAGTCTAACTGTGTGGGAGAGAGCTAACAAGAGATGTGCTGGCTCACCATCAGCAGTAATTGTTTTTTGGCAGAGGCTTCCATCATGTCGCAGATTTACCAAAGTACAAAAACCCCACCACCAAAACAAAGCAATGTAGCCAAAATTGAACACAACTACAACTGAATATATTCATTGTTGAAAAATAGCAGGCCGCTCTTTGAATAGACCTTCACCAAATATAATCAAGCATATTGAGAGTACTCTGGTTATCTGTAGTGAAACCTTGTTCAAACTCCTCTGACCTTGTCTGATTGAATAGTCAGCTCTATACAAGTACAGTCTGGATTATTTCAAGCATCCAAGGATTCAGCCATGCACTCACAGTTCCACCAGGGAAGGGAGGGGAGGGGATGTCTCATCAGACTGGAGCAGGAGCGCTACTCACACTCCACTCCTACTGAAACGAGACTGGGACTAAGACATGGGTGGAACTATCAATTCTTTCCTTTTTTTTACCATTTCACCCTTGATGTGATTACTGGCTTCTTCTTTGATGGCTGAAACGACTTTAATTAACCAAACTGTGATCAACATCCCCACACATCCCCACATCTTCAGAGTTCATTTGATCAAACTAACTCGAAATGTTTGTGGCCTCCTGACAGCAAGAGTGCTCAACCTTCTGCCTTTCTTTCTGTCTCCTTTCCAAGGTCTGTTTATCACAGCAGCTCTCACTCAGACATCTGTCTGCTTCTTATTTACCATCAGTCCACTCAGGTTGATTTGTGTCTTCCCTTACACTGATTTGTCTTTGCTGTCCCAATTAGCTGCATTCAGACTCACTTTATCAACATGTTGATGCTCTCCAGCTTGATTAAAGCACCAAGCCCTTTGCCTTTCGACAAACAGGAGTCTGTTAGTGCAGTGCTGGACTACTCAGCAAGCAGTCACTAAGCCTCTTGTGCCTCTTGTGGTGGACAAAGTTGAACCTCAGCAGTAACGGGAGCAAAAAATATATATAAAAAAACCCCTCTCTCTTTCTCTCTCTCTGTCTCTCTTTCTCTCCTTCTCTCTTCTATCTCTTGCCCCAGTAGGATGCTGGCCTCATCAGTGCCTCAGGAGTCTGTCAGCTCTAGAGGGCTCAGCGCCTTGCATCCACCGATCCCATCACTGGTCACTAATCCCTTGCTAAAGTCCTGTGGCAAAATGAAGGCAGAAAAAGCCTGGTGCTCAGCTCCTTTTCCCACTCAAATCCGCCCGGCAGCAGCTCCCTTCCTTCCAGACACTGATGGAGGAAACTCAGGTTGAGTGACAGAAAATCTCCTCGCACTCATCGGCCTGTCACCGACTCTCTCTCTCTCGCTCTCTCTCCATCTCTCCTTTCTTTCTCTCCACTACTACCTGCAGCTCTGCAGCTTCCTCTAATCTCTCTCCTCTCCTTCCGTCTGCTCAGAGGAATGATAGCCCAAAGCCAGATCACAACACACACACACACACACACACACACACACACACACACACACACACACACACACACACACACACCATGACTTCCCATCAGTAAATGAGATGGACTCAGCACAGACAAATAATCTGGAAACTAAGAGAGTTGGCAAGCAAGGTCATTCTACTTTCTAAAGGTCATACCCAGGGTGCATCATGCCTCAGCTGCTGTTCCACACTATGATTCTGCCTGACTGACAGATATGATTTCAGTATATAATGACAGAGTGCAAATACACTGGATCAACTGAAAGCATAGGCATAGTGTTTTCAGAGGTATATGGTAACATCGTTTTTTAACATTGTTAGTTGTTATTTTTTAACCATGTCTGAGGAGTAAAGGCTATCAGTCTCAGGGGAATGGGAGCAAACAGAATCCAGAGCTGCATTGGTCTCTTTTTGCAATCTACATCTGTATTAGTTGTTCAACAGCATTTCAAAGACCTCTGTGAGACTTCCAGTTGTCTATATGATTTTACAGTAAATTATTCAAGGTTTGAATGCTGTCTTAGGATAATCTCCTTAGAGGTGTGCATAGTTCACCAATAAAACATTTTCATACTGCTGGTGGTATGTCACAAAATGTCTATGTCCATATATACACAAGCAAATCAATTTGTGTCAAAAGTGCTTACAACAATGATGAACATGAAGTAGCTTACAAATATATTGCATGTCATCAGTATATGAATGAGGGGGAAGCTTTTCGAATCCTTCCCTATACAATCATGCATTCTGAACGTAAATGCAAGTGGAGGGCATGACTAAATTTAAATGAAACGACATAAACTGTTTATTTATATTGATTTCATAGCAATAGTCATACATATTATTGTCTATCCACACATACAGGTATTTTCTGAAAATCAGATGGTTCACAGAAAACCAAAACAAATCCATGCCAGAGTTTGACATCAGTGACAGAATCCACAAAATCCACTGTTCATTTGCTCATTCAGCCTTCATCCCCAACCACCCCCACCAAACCGCCCTTTTCGTCCCTGATCCATGGGTCTTGATTTTTCCCCCTGCACAAATAGACAGAGTTCGTTGCAAAACGATTCTTCTCTGACAGAAATCCCATCTTATATCGTGTGTGGAGGAAAATTGTGTGGCACACAGACACATACATGCTCAAACAGGAAAATATATTAAAAGGAGCGGCATAAATATTTTTAGCAGCATGGTCTAATTTAGAGCAGGATTGACACCATGAAATTGCATGCAGCAGTGAGAATGAATGTGCAGACACTGGTTGGTAGAAGGTGGAGCAGGAGAGGGGGAAGGGGACTGACTGACTGCCTATGGGCCTGGGGGTTTAGAGGGGAACTGTGAAGGTGCCAGCCACCAGGAGCAATGCCAGGGTCCACTCATGTGTGACGGACCCCCTGTTCTAAACCCAGCACGGGCTGTAATGGGAGTAAGGAGCCACATACATGTGTGGAAGAGTGGAGCGAGTGGGCGTGCTGGATATGAGAGAGTGTGTGTGTGTGTGTGTGTGTGTGTGTGTGTGTGTGACTGAGAGAAAGAGAGGTGTGTTCTGCATGCTGAAATGCCACAGCATTGTCATCCACAGTCACATATGGCATCTAGCTCCTGCCAGCCCAGATCAACAATGTGCCACCTTGCTGCTTAAAATGCTAATTTGCACCAAGCTCATGTAAACACACGGCACATAATTGAAACAATGAGCAAGCCCCTTCAACTTTAAGAGAAAATACCTCTTAGCCTAAGGAAATGTGATCAACCCAGTTTGATGCTGGATGTCTGTTGTATGCGATTGACCATTTGTGTTTTTCCATGGCTACCTCCACTCCATCTCTGTTAGCATTCAGAGGTGCAGTGTGGGAGTGGCAATGACACTCCGCAGAGGTCATTACTAAAGCTCCTCCCTCTTGCCTCTTTCCCTCTGCCCCCATATGTGCTTCCATTAGGTGACAGACCCCATTGATAGGTCAGGGGTCAGACCCACACACAGTTGCCTGTGATTGCCATTTGCTAGTGGTTGAACCAGGGATGGGGGCGAGGCGAGATCATCTAATGAATTGCCACCCAATTGGACAGGAAATTACATGAAACGTGAACTCTAATAGATTAATCAGTTCAACGTGAACCTTGGGCGCACCCCTGCTATAATAGATAAGTGATGCTCACCCCATTTTTTTCTTTCTGTTTCAAATGTCTGAACCCTTTCTACTCGCCTCAACTAGACACACCCCTGCAGAGGACGTAGGGATGCTTAATCATTCACTAATGTCATTATTATTCTTTAGATACTTGCCTGACTATTCCTTAATTGAATTTATGTAATTGTCTAATCAAAATAAAATCACTCAGTGATGTGCCTGTCATTTGACCTTCATGTAAGCATGCATCCATTAGAGGGCCTATCCACTTAGAGAAGTTATCGGCTGGCACTCAGAGGTGCTGCTGTCTATTCTGTTTTATATCTGCGGTCTTACTCCAGCTACACAGTGCAGACAGCTTTTTGCATGATGCAGATTAAGCTCAGAGCCAAGTTCTCCCACTCAAGCTTTAACTCTGGAAGATCATCCTCTTTTTGGGGTTTGTGTTAAAAACAGCAGACAGAAATCAATTTGTTTGTTTGTTTGCAGTTTTTAATGAATGGCAAAACAGACACCTCCGAAATAAGAAGCGCATGATGTCATACATCCTGGGTAGATTACTAGAAGAGATAAAGTGAATGAAATGACATACAATTACTCTCTGTATGTGTCTCTGTCCTTCCTATCTCTGGCTTTCTCAGGCAATCAGCTGGCATTTCACAGCTGAAAATGATATCAGCAGACCCAGTGCTGCTGGAGAGGGCTGCAACCAGGAACCACAGATGCATTTCAGATAGTAATAGAATAGACAGTTGACTTCCATTTTCACTGGAGGAAATCTGACATTATATAAATATTTTTTCCATTCTAAATAGGATGAGTGGGCTGTCCTGCCAAGGCAAATGAACTCCTGTCGATACTGATGACAGTAAACAAGAGGACAGAGGAAGTGATGAGAACAAGGCAGGGCAACTAGACTGCTGGAGGACATGAGAAATGGGAACTGCAACTGGCTATGTAAAGCCATGAAATCATACTGCATTCAGACAGCTGGAAACTGGGAAAGTTCCCATTTCAGAATGTTCACATGATGTTAGTAGACAAACAGGAAGTGCCCTAGGTAATGCTTTGTCAGCTAGAGAGAAGGCTTACCCATGTAATAATACAGAAAGAAAGTACTGTGGAAACTATTGTATAACTCTAACTATTGTAGTAACAATCACCTGTGACCAAAAAAACATTGCTCATTGACTACAGGTATTTGTATCAAAATGTTCCCCACTTTCAAGGTGCTCATGACTGCACCATCATGCATACAGAGTCATTTCAAATTAAAAACAAAAATATTGTTCCAGATTGCTGAGCACCTAATGCACTAGGTTGTGCAAATCCAACATCAGAATTTTCTTGCTTATGTGAAGATGCCAACTACTGACCCACAAATATAGCAAGCAAAAATAGGTGATTGTCTCCATGTTATTTTACTGTGACTGTACTTCTGACTCTGCACAGATGGTTCTTTATGGAACATTAGAGCAGAGAGGTTTATTAGTTGAAGCTTCGGAGAGGAAGGACAAATAGAAGATGTGAACGATGAGCTTGACAGTTTAATAGTGTCATTATTTTTACCAAAGTTGTTTTTCAGGGGAAGTGGCCACTTTGCCAGGTGTCAGAGGTCATCACTAACACTGTTTGAAAACTGGGACACTCATCACATTATGATTCATGCTGTCATGGCCATGATTCACTTCTTCCATTATAGCCAATCATGCAATTCAGTTATCACTGCATTGTTGTGAGCCTTATGACAGGGCCTAGAGCTATTGATTTAGCCTGCAGCACCTGTAATGGAAATATAAAATGTGTCTCCATTGACAGAAAACAAATCTTGCGTGTGATACTGTTGGCTATCCGTATAACATATGCACATAACATAACTAGTCAATAATTCTGGAAGGGGAAAAAAGACCAGCAGGCAATAAGTCAAACATGCTATACATTTTCATGTTCTCATTTCCTCTGCTTCATATGGGAATAGTTTCTGTCACTCTACACGTACCAGCTGAGAGCTGAGTCCCTGTACAGAATTTCAAACACACACACACACACATACACACACACAAACACATACACACACTAACACACACACACACACAAGCTCATATTCAGACACTGTGCTAGGCTGCTGTGAATGCCAATCAAGGTCTCCCATGCCAATTCCCCCTATCTGTCAGTGGGGCCGCCTCAGGCTTCGGAGCCAGAGAAAAGGCTGCTCGGAGAGGTCACTCGCTCCATGTTTCCATTCCCCAAACCCTGTCACCTCTGTCCAGCATAGTGGGGCTTCACTCTTGTTCATTTCCCATTACACTCTAGGGCTCCTGTCCCAAAGCCCTTGCTGCCCCCCTCCCTCTCTCTCTCTCCTGCCCTCCAGCACAGGTCACAGATCTCTTATTACTTAAGACCAGGCTTTCCATGAGCTTTCATGGGGCCGACTATGATGTTATGGTGTAGATCTCAATCCCCCGGGAGACCAATGAGCTTCACTTCACAAATGTACCTTTGACACAATGCTGGAGAACTGCAGTCAAGAATATAAAACACTGTTACTCTCTTTCTCTTTCTCTCTCTCTCTCTCCCTCCCTCTATCTCTCTATCAAACACACACAATGTGCAAGCGCACCTGCATCAAGTATATTGTAATAATCATAGGACTAATTTCTATTATAACCTAAATATAATAATAATAATAATTCCTAAATATGTAGGCTAATGTATAAGCTTGGATATCAATTCATATTTTGTTTATGGAAAATGAGCGCATTAGAGCAGCGAATATCAGGGCTGGAGCAGCAATATCAAGAAGCATGGCTCACAGTTCATTGATGATTACTAACTAGTTTCTGTACTCTCATTCTATGTGACCATGTAGGATAATTCAGTTAGAGATAATACACTGTGTACTTTCATAATAGAATAGCATTGCTCTGACTGATTCTCTGATCTCTGATGTTTAGCTCATCTTTATTTTAACTCACTGACAGTGATTCATGGATTGTGGTTATCTACATTGATAGTCTAGAATGCAACTTCTTGGACAGTAATGGTTAATAATTAAAAACGCTGTCACCAAACTGCCCTCCAAGGTGAAAACAGCATCATCATGTTTCTGAAGGCAGGAAATCACTCTCAGAGGTGTTTCAAAGGCATAGAATACAGTACCTGGCACTGCCCACTCCACCCTCTTGGACATAGTTTGTCCCTAAGAGAGCAGGCAGCTATTGGAGGGGGACAGACACAAAGACAGAAGATGTCCTTGAAGACGCTGCTCATGGGCAAACATCACCTATGCACTCACTCTGGCAGAAGAGTCATCCACCCAAATGAGCCCAGTCTGCTCACCCCATGCCCTTGTCAAAGCCCTAAGTTTGGGACAGCAGGAAACACTGTCTAGACTATTAATCATCTGCGGAAGAGTGCATCCTAAATCACAGTTAAATTAATTCCAGCAAATCAAGGCAAAAAATGAAACATTCAATTGCATCCTTCTATTTAACTTTCAGGCGTATATTCCTTGCCTGTCATTGAGTCGGTGAAGGTCAGCTTCTAGAATCAATATTATGCATCCACCAAATCAAACTAGATTTCATAGAGGGAGGTATGTGTGTTGAGGTACAAATCAAATGAATGCAGCCAAGGTTATAACAGACTCCTTTGGCTGTTATGAAACAACAATATAGTGAAAGCATTAAATTTGGTGTGAAAAATGTCTCCCACTTATAGGTATCAGACTTTACGGGGAAGCGGGGCAAAATGCTTCATTGAAATGTTTGCTAACAGAGTGAATTTCTATGTACCCACACCACGGGAACTGAGTGAATTCTGAAAAGGGGATATCTGGAGGAATGTTCTCAGGATTAATCTGCCGAAAGGAGAGCAATGGTGTGACAGAGTGAGAAAGGGGTAAAAAGAGAAATGGAGCAAGAGAGAGAGAGAGCAAGAGAGAGAGAGCAAGAGAGTCAGATGGCATGCAAGGAAAAGAGAGAATGAGTGAAAGACTAGGAAAGAGGGAGAGCTTGAAATGTTTCCTTTGTTAAAGTAATTGCTCTCAGCCATTCATGTGTGTAAAACTGCTGAAGATTATAGGATTTGTTGGCATGTAGATTTTTTTCTCTGACGAAGACGCTTTGGAGAAGCAGCTTTTCAGCAGGGTTAGGCTGAGGCAGCGTCTCTCCCATCTATATAAATACAGAAATGCATAAATATCTAAATGCTTAAACACCCCACTCTTCTGGAGCATCTGGCTTTATTTCCCCAGACAGCCAGAGAGGGGAGAGTGGAGCATATTAACACGATAACTGTCAACAGGAACAATCCAGGTGTCAACCATGGCAGTGCTGCATTATGGGGGATTGAATATAGGAGCCAGGACTGTAGGAATGGCGGTGCTTCAAACAAAATGCCTGCAAGTACACAGTCACCACGCTGACCACTAGAGTGACTGGGGGAGAGAAGCTGTTTGTTGGCCGTGTTTCTTATCCACCTTTGAGAGGGGTTTTCTCATCGTTTTTTTACTCTGGTTTAAGGTATTGAAATTCACAACATGAGCCCAGTCAACAAACACTAATTGGGGAGGAGATTCTCCTCACTGATAGACACAATCAAATAATTACAAACAACAACTACTGTAAGCCAATTTTATGTTTCACAGAGGCAGAAAGGGTGCTTTCTGAATTTGAAAATGAGATTATTACCAGATCAAAAACAATACAAAGCTGATATTTGCATTTGTTGTTTGTTATTTACAAGCATGGTTCAAAGAATGCATTACCATTTCAAAGAGGTTGAAATATGTGTAATTCCTTGTCCAATCATTAGAAAAAAACAAGGGATGAAGTTATGTTCTCTAGATGAAAGAAGGACTCTGTCCTAAAACAACTGAAATAGGCCATTCTGTGAACTTGTCCTTCCTCTCACCACCATCTTAGAACAGTAGATATTCTGGGTCAAGGTTCACTGTTTAAGCTTCACATACAAACCCTGCTAAAGATGAGGCAGAGGAAGTTACTATGACATCCACAGAACCAGTGGCCATGTCCATGAACACAGGCATGGGCCACATCTCATGTGTCACTGTTCAGCCCTAAATGAGATGTCTCTGTTTCCATTCGCATCTGCTCAAGCTCAGTTGGAGAAACAGGAAGCCATAGCCACCCTTGTGAAGGGTTTGACTGTGACAGGATGAATTAGCATCACGTGTGTGCCAAACAGGGACAACAGATGCTGATCAGCATTTCCCATCTTTGCCCAGGATTCCCAATCTGCATACTTTCAAGCATTATTAAACCCCAGAGCGGATGCTGATTACCTCTGAAAGGCAAGCATAGTGTATGATGCCACTCTTATTGCAAGGTATCAATCTGCCACAGCACACCTCCCTAGGCCAGCTCTAGAGAGGCTGTGCGTCTCTGCAGAGCCCTCCTCAGGTGTTTCTCCACGGCCGTGTCAGTGCCTCCTCACTGTACCAATCCCATTAATGGCAGTGGGCCGCCTCCTCTGGGCCAGCAGCCATTGTCTTCCGAGTGGCCACCTGGAGACCAGCTGAGGTCATAAAGCCGACTGACCCACGTCTTTACAGGCCTCTCACACCAACTCTAATCACGCTAAAAGCAGCCAGGCTGGGAGGCGCACAGGACAATCCCCAGGGAAATGAGAATGCTTGCGAGGTTATAAAACCCTTCTCAGATAAACAGCCATTTAGGTAAATAGAGAGCATTCCTGTTTCCTCTCCTGCAGAGAGTACAAATGAAGAGTGTTGAGCAGTAAAGTCTATCTTGCTGATTTGTCGAGCAGAAACCTTACTGCTCCTCCGTGATCCCTATTTTCTGCTGGGAAAAGAAAGGAGCCATTAAAGTATTCAAACTAGATGAATGTCATAGATGTATGATGAAGGAGCACTTATGCTCACAATCAAAAGTAGGTCTCTCTATAAATTGGTCAATATAATTCAAGTAATCCAATAAAAGTGAGTAACAGTCTCAGGCCATTAATCATACTGCACAGACATATGGCCCATTTAAGCCAGATTCTTCAAATGAAATGCACTATATGCAAAAAACTGGTCTACATTAAACTATAAGTCTGTCAACAGTAAAACTAAATATTGCGTGCCACCTCTGTGGTCCAATGCCGAGTGCTCTCTGAGGGCTGTTTGTGGTGGAGAGATGGGGAGGCTAACACACCTCACTACCCTGCACGCTCTCTCAGAGGTCCTCTCAGCCAGGTAGGTCAGCCTGCACAGATAGCTTCAAGCTTTGGGGGTTAAACGGGGGGAAGTGGAGCCAGGCTGGCGCTGTGCTCTAATTTCACGGGGCATTTGGTGTGAGGTGCAGGTGAGGGAGGGAGAGTCCAGTCTTATCGGGCCCATCCAGGCACCAGGGTCAGAGGGGTGCACATGTGCTCTCGGGCTTCAGCACACACTTTAGCACGCATCTCCAGGCTTCCCCGCCGGCACTGACTCTCATGCATAGACACATTCTCCACTGCCTGGACACAGACACACGGCCACACATGCACGCACACACACACACACACACACACACACACACACACACACACACACACACACACACACATACATGCGCATGCACAAACGCACACACACAGAGACACAGAGACACACACACACACACAGGCAGAGCTCAGAAAAGATAACAGGGTGTTTTGTGCTCTATCTTGTTAACACTGGCCACACATTAGGACAGAGAAAGCAAGGAAACAGAAAGGGAGAGTGCAGGAAAGGATGGAGTCACAGCAGATGTTTCTGGAAAAGCTTCTGGGAACGTATGTGGCAAAGAAGGTGTACATGCATGTGTGGTGTGTGTGTGTGTGTGTGTGTGTGTGTGTGTGTGTGAATGTGTGTCCACAGCTCCCCGCAATTTGTTTTGTCTCGCTTTGGGGAGATTTATGGCCGCATTTTTCCCAGTGACAGGAGCAGCTTCCTCCCTGGGAATCCCCATGGGATGTATGAGCCGCAGGAAGAGAGAAGGAGGGGACGAGAGAGGTGGGGGGCAGGAAGAGAGAGAAAAAGAGGGAAGGGGTGGCTGAGAGAGAAATAGAGGGAAGGATTGGCTGAGAAAGAGAGAGCACACAAGAGACCACATAGCAGAAACAGGTCTCTCCTAAAAAGGGTAACAGGTGAATTTTGCTCTAAACCTCAAAGCAAACCATCTCTCCCTCCACACACATGCACACACACAGAAAAGAGGAGAGAAAGAACACATGTGGTCATTATTTGCTGATCTCCTGGTTGGCCTTCTTGAAGCCCCACACATCTGCTACTCATATCACACGCACACATGCACACACTCACACACACACACACACACACACACATCCTACAATACCCAGTTACAGTGTTTGATCCCAGGCAGTGCAGGTTAAACGCACAGCGTGGCCCTAATGAAATCAAACCCCTGGATTGACAGCCAGCACTCTGCTATTGATTATAGAGTGCAAGGAAAGGCCTGCTGCTTTTTTATGGTGCATTATGGGGGATTGGAGAGGGCCGCCCCGCAGGGGCTTGGAGGTGTTGGATCATGAGTGATGACGGGCCACTGCTGGGCCGTGCGACTAGTCGAGGACTCCTCCGGGCCCGTCAAGCTAGACTGAGGGCCACACCATCCAGATAAAGAAAAGACCAGGTCAGAGGATATCCAATCCCCACTGATCTAGAGCAAGTGAATGTGAACATGGCCGAAAAGCCATTTGTAATGGAGATGGCAACGTCAGTGTAGGCCGAGCAGCAAGTAGATTCTAAGAAAGTAAGAAAAGATGGCTCTACATTTTTTGGCAGGTTTTGCACAAGGCACAACCATTTACAGCCAATGACTGAAATAGCATCCGCAACATCGTTAGGAGACACTGAAGTGAAAACACAGTGGACTGATGTGTTTCATGTGTCTGCCAAGTCCTGTCACTCAATATAGAGAGCAGCAGAGCACAATTTGTTCCACATTTAATACCTTCATGGCCAATCACTAGACTATACCAAACATGGTAGTGTGGGTGAGGACACGCTTCTCTTGGCTGACAGACACAATCACAGAAGCAAAACAGATCCCTCCGCACAGAGGAGGTGTTTTTGGATGCGAAGGCTGAGCAGTTCATCCAAAGGCGAGCCTTCAAAACCTGCTCTCTCTTGGGCTCAGAGATAGAGAGAGACAGAGAAAGAGACAGGGGTCCACAGGCAAAAACCTCAGAGAATTTCATCAGCCACACCGCTGGCCCCACTCACACACAACCTGCTGGGGAAGGACTCACACTCTCCCGCTCTATGATGGTATGCAGGTTAGGGTATTTTGCTCTTCCCTCACACTCTCCCACCACCGATGATTTTCCTCTGAAGACCAAGTAAACAAGAACTCCTTACATCATCATATGGCATACGCTTTCAGTATGTTTACAGGAAATGGTGTTTCCGCCATGCTGGTATACACATTTCACACATACACCTCTCTCTTTCACACACGCAGACACACACACACACACACACACACACACACACACACACACAGAACGACTCAAGGAGAAACTCACAAGTGAAACACAGAACACATTTCCCTGCACGGCTACTCTCTCTCTCTATCTCACCTCCAGTGGAAGGGAACAGATGGAGTGTGTCTGAGTACCCCCACACACCCATACCCACACCCACTCCTCTGCGGTGGAGAGTGGCCGTCTTTGGCTCTCCTCTCCAGAGCACAGGCACAGCCAGATGCCCCCTATCCTCCGGACCTCCTCCAGACCTGGGCCTCCATAAATCTCCAGCGCTGTCTCCCACACCCTTCAAAGTCATTAAGTGCAGCGCGGGCCGGGGAGAGTGAGAGTGTGTGTGCCAAACCTCAGCATCGCTCCCAGCCCATCCTTTAAGTGATCCACTGAAGCCAAGTGAGAGATTAAAGGAGGTCGGCACAAGAAAGAAAAAATGCATTTTTTCATCTCTTTACTGTGTCTTCCTCTGCTTCAAACTCTGTTTGGAAGTATGTAGACTGCAGCGCTAACATGAGAGGGCACAGACAATGTTATTCTTACCACAGATAGAAGAACTTGACTAATCTCAAAGAGATAGAAACCATGTCTTGTGTGCAGTGGACTCTCTGATTGTGTGTAATGTGACAGATAAGGCTTTATTCTGTGATACAAACCAGCTGGTTGAACATTATCTATCTTATTACATAGACACCAATAGTCTGAAAAGGGAATATTAATTAAAAAATATTTCATTCCAGTATTAACTCTGTTTCACCACTGGTGTACTGCAGTATGGCACATAAGAGCTGGTAGCAAACTATTCAACACACTGATTGCATAGCATGACAATCAGATTGGGCGATTCTATAGCATTATACAATGAGCAGATTCAACACCACGGGGCACTAAAAATGTCTTCGTTCTGACAAAGATGGATGATGTAGAGTGATGTCCAAGTAATTCTAAACAATCTCTGTCTTAGATTGAGTCATAATGAGAAACAACTGTATGAGGGCTGGCCATGTTGTTAAAATGAGGTCATCCACAATTTTCATTGTAAACTTGGAAAGAAACAGCCTTCCTTTTTATTATTGATTTGATATGTACACAAAGATGCTGTTTACACTTTTAATACACCATGTAAAAGTTGTAGAAACCAATTGCACTGTGCGGACATGAGATCTCTCAGGTCTCTCTAGTACCTAACTGATAAAAAGGCGATGAAAAATACCTTACAAACACAATTGGCAGAGTGGGATGACCACCTTCATGGTCATAATTACATCTACATTTGTAATTGTAATATCATCATAGTCATAATTACATATACATTTCTTTTTCCATTGATTACAATAAAAAAGTGATTGTGGAAATAAAACAAAAACAAACAAAAGAACAGTTTGTCATACCCATAAAGACAATTATGGCACGTAAATAAAAACAATGTGCATTAGATGACATGATAACATATCAAAATCTCTCCCTTGAAGGCACTTGAACCACATCCTGGGCTAATATATAACACCCCATATGAAATAGAAAAAGGGTACAAGTACCAAAAACAGCTGCTGGATTTGTGCTCCCCATATCATAAACACACACACAGACACACACACACGCACACACACACACAGACACACACGTGCACAAATGGACGCATGGACGCATGTACACACACACACACACACACACACACACACACACACACACACTGTGCACGTAAAGATGCACACACACACACACACACCTACTGTGCACACAAAGATGCACATAAATGCACAGATGTGTGTGCACACAAACACAGGTGCTTGCACATGCACGCACGCACGCACACACACACAGGAACATACCTCATAAGGAAACAATACCTCATAAACCATAATCATAATGCTGCAAAGTGTCCTGTAATCCATTTTCAATGGCTTCTGACTTGTTTGATGGCTAAAGCAGTGTTTGGGACAGTGCCACTGATACTGAGCGTTGTGCTGCTAGCTACTATCCTTACAGCCATGCTAGTCTGCAATGTCAGCTGCTAGGGCAGCATTTAAAGTTGAAGGAGTCCAAAAATACATGGGGAATGTATGAAGAAGCTAGTTGTGCTAAAGCTGCTACACATACATAGAGTGCCTTGGTTCCTTTCTTTCTTTGTAAGGGTGTGCATATGTGCAGCACCATCATATCACATGATATCACCCTGCCCATACACATACACACACACCCAATCACACACACACACATACACACACACACACACACACACACACACACAATCATGTACAGAGAGACCAAACACATTCAAATGTATGTACCTATATAAACACACAATGCCTGTCCAATGTGACTGGATTAAAATGAAAGTAAAAATGTTTGGATTCAAAATCCTTAATTTGGCCACGCTATGGCAGTTGAACATGGTTTGAAGATGTGGAGATGGACTGGGGCCATATAGTGGGAACATGAGGACCTGTGGGTATTCAGCTACTGCAACATATGTCAGCAGTGTAGGAAGGTTTCCATTAACCTGTAGCACAAGACCATGAGCGTGGAAACGCATCAACTCTAACAGGGGGACTGGGCCAGAGCTTGCATTAACCTCATCCAAAAGCCAAGACAAAGGCCAAAGAAATTAAACATTTCGCTCACACACACACACACACATGCAAACATTGGCACTTGTTTTTAGACACATATGTGCACACATCTGAAAGCCGATCCACAACACAAAGCCTAATACTTTGCACCCCCTACTGCGTCAACATGCATGAATTTTTCATGAGTAACATTAATTAATTACACATCCCTGACCTTGTTTAGACTAAATGAATTCCCAGGACAGGGGCCACTCTGAGCGTAAGAAGATCTAAGGACTCACCTCCGTCTGAAGAGCAAGCAGCTGGAGGAGAGGAGACAAGGGGACGAGGGGAAAGGACAGAAAGCAGACAGACAGACACACACACCACACACACACACACGCACACACACACACACACACACACACACACACACACACACACACACACACACACACACACACACACACACACACACACAACACATATACACTAGAAGAAGCCAGTGAGCGTGAATCAAAGTGAAGAGCGTGACTGAGATTCAGAGGATTTCCTAGGGGGCTTACGGTTATGACCCTCTGCCAAAGGCTTTCCCCCATTCTTCAGCCACTCTAGTTAACACAGCAGGCAGCCATGCATACACACACACACACACACACACACGCGCACGCACGCACGCACGCACACACACACCACCCACACACACACACACACAAACAGACAAAAAACACACACATTATACTCAATGCATAATAGTTGATGTGATACTATGTGGTCTGTGTCAGTAGGGGTGCTGCAGAGGTCCCAGTGAGAGCCACTGCACTGCAGTATGGAGGTGTAAGTGTAAATGTGTGTGTGTGCACACAGGGGCGGGTCCTAGAGGCAAGGTGGCCTCTCATCCCCCCTACTGCATGTACACAGCATTTCCACTGATTGTCAAGGGAAACAGCTGCAGCTTTCTATATTCAGAGCATCTGACAGGACATAACATATGGCCTTGACACACATAGATAGCATGCATACAGTCATACATATCAAGGCACTAGTAAGGGAAGTAGGGTCGGTGTAGTGTTGAACCAGAGTCCAAACAATGGCTTGACAAAGCAAAAAATCCCCCAATACAACAAATTCACAGATAAATGAAAAATGCAGAACTTAAAAAACAAAACAATTTAAAAAACAAAACAAAACAAAAACAAAAATTAAAAAATTACAAAACTGTTATCCCATTTAAAAAATGCTTTTTGTTACTCAAAATTCTGAAGCACACTGGCTTCTCAAGCTTGTTCTCATTCTAAATGTCATTATTGCTGCGGCAAGGCCAGTCCTGTCTCCTCCTCCTCCTCTTCCTCCTCCCTCTCTACCTGGGCACTCCTCCCCGGCTCTCTGCTCACGAGTAAAATGGCCGTGATTTCTCCTGCGCTGACTGGATTCGGTTGAGGCGGGCCAGCTGAGAGGGGGAGGGCGGCACATCCTGCCGGTAGGGCCCTTTGGTGGGAGTCAGGGGGACTGGGGAGGGGGAGGGGGACTGGGTGTGGGTGTGGGGGTGAGGGTGTGAGGGTTCCCCCTGGGGCACCCCATAGCTGCTGGAGGCGGCGGCGGTGGCAGGGCTCTCCAGTTTGGCCTTGGCCTCCTGCTCCTTGCGACGCTGCTCCTGCCGCAGGAGCTCCTGGGTCTCCAGCAGCACGCGAGCGTTCATGCCTCCGGCCGCCGAGCCAAGGTAGCCGTTCCGAGAGCCCTGGTAGCTGGAGTAGCGCGGGTTCTCCTTGGCCGTCTGGAAGCCTTCTCCTGGAGGATACACGCCATCCCAGGAATCCTGAGACACACTGCTAGGATTCTTACGAGGATGTCTGCAAATTAAAAGGGAAGAAAATGTTCAAGGTCGCTGTCAGGTTTCAAGAAATTGGAAGTTATTCATATGTAATGTTATTAATATGCTGACGTTGAGACACTTATATGTTAATCCCAAGGTCAGCACAATTGATTTTACAAGATAAGCTGAAGTTCACCAGCAATGCTCTGAATGCCATATGAATATGAATAAATAGGTAAATAAGCATAACAAATAGGCTATAAAAACACCCCTCACACATCAGCCTGAGGCCTTGCCAAGCGGAGTGGTATTAGCACATAGTAAATACGTATAAATAGTGTGAAAGGCCTGGCCTCATCCTCCTCTCATCTATCTCCTCACTCAGCCATCCATCTCTCCAGCTCTTCATCTCTCTCTCTCTCTCTCTCTCTCTGTGTGAAGGAGCCAGACAGGCACACTGAGCAGACAAGACAAGACAGTAAATGCTGCCTGGTGTTGACGTCCGCCTTGATGGGCCACATCTCTAGTTGCCAGTCTCCTGACTGACTGACTGACGGACAACCGGCGCAACACCCCTTTTTCCCCCTCCGTGCAGTCGCTAAAAGCCCCCCGACCCCCCACTCCCTCATTCCACTGGCCTGGGCAGCGCAGCCACCGTTATTATCCTCCATTAGATGCTTGAGTGTAGAGACAGCATGGATGCCAGGCGAATTTCTTTTTTTTTTTTTTAGCACTGCCGAGAGAAGATTCCATTCACACTCGGCTGGCGTCACGCGCTTAAAAGGGGTTCGGAGTTCACACTGTGACAAGACAATGAAGGAGCAACACACACACACACACACACACACACACACATACATACATTAAGTCAAACACGCAACCCAGCAGCACGCCCTCCTCCCCACTGTCGTATGGGACTCCACTCCATTCTGGAAGCCTATTCTCTTCCTTTAATGGCTGAGCATTGGGCTATGGACCTGCACACTGTGACTGCAGTCACATAACAACACACTCTATTGTCAGGCTCTTCCTCCAAAATGACTTGCATAAAAAGAGACATTAGGAAACAAACGATTCCATTTTTGCAGTGAGTGACAACTCCATCTGATATGAAAAAGGCACTCATATCAATGTGATGTAAGCCAGTCATTCAGATAAATAGATGAATAGATTTGTTCAATGTTGTGTAAATGCTGTACGCAAGCAAGAGAAGATACAAAAAGAGAGAGAGAGAATGAGAGAGATCTGGCCATATTATACTGAACATTAGCAAGGTGAACCACAAGATAAGTCAGCTCATCCTACTGAGACTCACAACAAAGTCTGTGGTAATATTTAGTTTGTTACTAAACTCATTCAACTAAACTTGCCACTGATGGAGAAGCTTCAGTTGCCTTCAGTTTCCCTTCCTGCTGGAGAGTGAATAGGCCTGATTAATAGCTTATGTAGCTTAGCTTGAACAAGCCCACGCTCGCTTTTACTAATGCTGAATGTGGAGCTGCTCACTGCTTTTGGCTGGAAGGAGACCTAACTGAAGAAATGACATCACAACACACAGGGACTGTATTGAGAATGATGGAACACAATGTGCTAAATTTAGATGGAAGAGTGCAGGGGAGAGCTGTGGTTTGCTAAACTGCCTCTCTGCTGCGGTGCAACTGGTGTCGGGTTTATTATAAGAGAACACAGACATGTCTTCATTTAACAAAAAGGAAAAGGAAAGTACTAATGTCAGTAAACAAGCAACTTATCTGGGACCAACGCTTCCTTCACATGCAGATCTTCACACTGCATTTGTTTGAGAGCACTGTGAGTGCATATATGTATTATGTGTTATGTGAGCTTGTAATCATTTATGTATGCATCAGACTGCTGGTCTAACCTGAGGTCAATTTCTCATGACTTGTATTGCAGCTAATCACTGTGTTGATCTTATCATCTAGATCTTCTCCCTTTCCCTGTCTTGTGGATTAGCTCAATCCCATCCCAATGGCATATTTGGTCATTAAGCAAAGGTGCCTGTGCTCTGTGATCACCACCTCATCAATATGTTTCAAGAGCAGCGAGTGAGAAAGCAATCTGAGGCAATACTGCTGTCAGCTAGAAGCTTTACCATGACTGAGCACACAGCACTGGTTGATGTCTAATTAAGAACCTACTGCCTAGTCTTTGCCTTTGACGCTGATCCAGGCGTGGGTCAGAAGTCATCTGACAGCAACCTCTCGCCCCCGCTGGATAGAGCAGGGGATGAGATTATGGGATGGAATGCATATCAAAGGGGGAATGCGTTGTCTACCTCTAAGTTCCCATGGGAACTGTCAGGTCTGAAGCACGGCCCACTCAAATCAGACGTGTGTCCAGGATGAGGTCTCTGTCTGATGAGCGGAGGAGAGGTCAAAGGTCAGGGAAAAGACGGTGGGTGCCCAGTGCACTCATTGATTGGCGATCAGGCTGCAGAGTACTGCGTGACACATCTGTATTGATCCAGGGAGCTCTGGAAGGACCGGCTTTCAGATGATGACTAGTGGCCAGAGGCCTTCACTGACCTGTCATTTGCCTTCCTCTCCTCACAGGCTCATTTGGAAATCGGTTGTTTCTACAGTACACCCACCATGTGGCCAGTAAAAACAGGCGCTCTACCACACAGACCACACACACACACACGGACACGCACACACGCAAACATATGCTTTTTGGCTATAAATTCCTTTGGTAATTAACTAAAGAACATAATTTGATACTTTGGAAAACAACTGTAGCAGGACCGATTTCTACAGCGGGTCTTTCCATGTTATAAAAGTTGAGCTCGGCATGCTGAACCTGGCTGGGCTTCAGACTGGAAAATGGCTGCAAGGAAAATACTTGTCCCACAGAAAGGGCAATAAATTCACTCAAACACGGTGTCAAACTTTATCAGGCTGGGCCTCAGTCAAGCATAGGAGGTTCTGATTTATGAACACAATTGAATAATGAAAGTTTCAGGAGATGCAGAATATGGAAAAGAGAGACAGAGTGAAACGACTCAGACCACGCATCAGACAGACACGTCAGCCTAACAGTCCAGAAGAGAAACAAAGATATCAGAGAAAGCCTTAAGGAGAGAAAAAATGCACCCAGACTCCCAATCCAGCGCTGCTTTGTTGACATTTACAAAAAATAACCCCCCCAAAAAGGTTGTGGAGAGAAAGGAGAGATGGCGAGAAAGCCAGATAGCCCTCCAAAGCCCAACTCAGGGGAATGCCAGGAGTTGCCAAGATAAACTTCCTTTGGAAAACACGGCTCTGGAGCTGGCCTTTATTGGCTTGTGGAAGGGGGCATTCTCCCCATGGCCCGTGGGTATTGGGACAAAGTAAGTCACTGTTTCTCTGAGGCCCCCCACACTCATTAAAGAGAGAGAGGGAGAGGGCGAGAGCCATTTAGGCCTAATGGAATTACTTGAACCCACTGGCACAAAATGGTCGTCAGGAGTGAGAGTGCAATAGAGGGGCTGTTAAAGGCACTGGACAGGGCTGGAGGAGAGCGTCTAGGTCTAGCTAGGCAAAAGATCCATTTGAAGGGAAAATGGCAAATAAAGCATTGAAGATACAAGAAAAAGAGGAAATGGGTTTGAAAGAGAGAGGAGAGAGAGTGAGAGAGGGAGACAGAGAAAGAGAAAGAGAGTGTGTGTGTGTGTATGAGTAAGCTGCTCACCGTGGGAGGGAGTTGTACTGTCTTTGGCTTTGCTGGAAAGAGTCTCGACTATCGTCCTGCCTCTGCCTGTGCATCTGCATCTCCACAGACACAGAGTGGCGTCCCGTCTGCGTGTATGAACCTGTGTTAGCCTGGAACACACCCATACACACACACACACACACACACATATACACATTAGTCGGAGCTCTGCTATGCTGTCAAACACAGACAACACATATAGCCACAGATACAAACAGTGCTCCTGTACAACACTAATTAAAAACATAAACATGTCAATAACAAACCACACTAGGAAATAGTGTGACCACACAGCAGAACACATGCACATCTACACAAACACATGCTATTAGCAACATGCACACACATCTACATAAACACACACTACACACCCACACAAATACCACACAGACACAAAGGAGAGCCTAACACAATATACCTCAAATTAGACAACTGACAACAAACAATAAAATACCGCTAGTCTTATTGGAAAAGGCCATTACACTGCACAAAGCTACAAGTCTGTCACTCAGTCAGTCAGTCACCCCACACTTTAAAGCACAGCACAGAAGAGTACAGCACAGCACAGTAGAGTAGGGCACAGCACGGCACAAAACAGCACATGCGGCCAAGAGAAACCCCTTCATGTAGCCTCCCTTTGGGCTGGGCTAGGGCTGCTGCATCTCTAAAGAGATCATTAAGCAAGGTTAGTGTTGGCAACAGCAGCTTGTGTTCATTAGGCAAACAACAATCGACAAAGGCAGCCTAGTCAAAGATGGGCACATCCTGGAACTATCTTTCAACCGCACACACACACGTGCATGTACACATGCACTCACACACACACACTTTTAATTATTTATTTGGAATGACTAATACTGATTAAACAACACAGTATGCAAATAGTCACAAAGACTAGTACTTAACTTACAATTAATCCTGATTAAAAACATCACAATTTATTCATCTTAAAAATTCCCCTCCATCGTGTTTATGGTGACATTTATTAAAAAGATATGGAGGGCCGTAACGTCAAAACGTGTGTATTTATCTGTGTTGTATTTTTTGTCGACTGCCATGTATGAAACAACTGTTGATTCACAATCAAGTCACTAGTTTACCTAGCAAAAAGAGGCCTTTTTGCCAGTCTTTTCCTGCAATACTGAAACTGAAATTGAACACTGAGTTGAGACAAACTTTTCAATATTTAGTTTTGGTACATTATTATTATTTGAGTAATGGGAATGTAACTGCTTACTGACAAATGAATTGCTGTTTGGGACACCCTTTAATACAGATTTTCTTATTTTTTTATAATAATCATATAATCACAATTATTTCTCAGTCAATATTCGTACCATCAAAATAGCCGTACATTATCTGTAGTAAAATACATTATTAAGGATGGAGGTGGCACCACCTTTTCCAAACATGCAAGTTACCTATTATTGCAGACATGAAATAGTGTTTGGCTGTTTGCTTAGAGTCCTTCTAACTTTGTCCAGCAATTTGCAAGCCTCTGACACAGCGTCTGTGAACATGTGCTAGGCAACCGTAAATCTCACACACACACACACCTGACCTTTTTGCTGCTAGTGTTTTAGTGTGAGCAATGGTGAGGATGTGGCTGGTGTGTTGGTGACGTGTATGGCTATTTATTTAGTATTTGGTTTGGTCACTGTTGGTGTGGCTAACAGATACACCATCATAGTGGTGACTAATGCAATATGACAGAGCAGGAAATCTCTTTTTCTGGACATCTGAGTGTATTTCTGCATGTGTAATTTAGCTTGAACTCATGTCTCTATCTACCTACAAAACTAAAATCTTTCATCACTTCAGTCCCTGCATTTCAGATTACATACACGTACAGAGAAATTCGTTCCAGAATAGACTATGAAGAACAAGGTCTGGGCCCATTTTACAGACAGCTGCAATAACAGTGCAATTAAGTCACTGAGGAGCTAGCCCTCGCCAAGGACTGGAAACAAAAAATTTAAACATGTGTGTGTGTCAAAGCAACAGAGCTGGGGCTCTCTCCAATTACCCTGGCAAAATATGTCTATCTTCATGAAATGCCTCAGTCCAGAACAGCATATTACATTAATTTCTGAGACAGGAAAACATTCAATTATTTTACTGTGGCTAAACACTGCATTTGGGAAAAAATAATTAAGTCACGACAAAGTCACTTTTAATGTGATTTCAAAGAAGGAAAGAATCACCTTGAAGCATAGAGATGAGAAGGTGTCTGTGTCTGTGTGTGTGTGCACGTGTCTGTTGGTGAGTATGTACCTGCTTTATCAGCACAGACAATGCTACTCTGAGGATTCCTGAAACACAGCTTTGAGGAGTAATCAGTCGGGATAATAGAATTAGGAAGGACATGAGATCAGATTATTTGATGGTCGGCTGTATTACAATGGTTTATAGACCATGGAATTTGGTGAAATTACATCTGGACTCTGTCCTTTTTTCGTTCCGAAATTCAATCACAAGAAAATACATGGTATAATATGAAATACTACATACATATACAGTTCAAATCCTGGCCTGTACAAACAGGAACGATAAAGAAGGGCAAGGAGAAATGAGGGAGAAAAAAAAGAGAAAGAAAAGAGGGATGTGAAGGGAACAAAGACATCTGTTTTGTGGCTGTTCTACAGCTTTTTAAGATGAGACCATTTTGAAAATCATTTGCAGCTATCCAAAGTACGCAATTCACCAGAGCAAATGTAGGCTTCAACCTAAGACCTCGAAAAGCTGATAAAAAACAGATCATGGTTATGATTATGGTAGGCTCTGACCCATAACAATCTCCTGTTCATGGCATCTATGCAAGTCCAGCTGGGCCAACGGCAGTACGTGCGTACATGTGTGTGTGTGTGTGTGCATGTGTGTGTGTGTGTGTGTGTGTGTGTGTGTGTGTGTGTGCATGATGCTTAACTTTAAACTCTTGTGCTTATGGTGTACATACACTGCTGTTTACTTCTCTAGGTATACAATGACTTCCAGAGTCCCGCCTGAACTCATGCACAGCACACATATGGAAAGGATTTCTCCTCTAATGCTTCAGACTGCACCCATCCAGGGCCGGCCATCCACACCAAAGAAGGCAACATCACACACAAAGACAGGAAGCCAGGGAGACAGAAGACAAGAGACGGAAACGGAGAGCAAGTCAAAAGAGGAGTCTGGTGCCAGTTGTGTGAGGCTTTATTAACCAAACGGCTCAGTCCATATGTGGCCGACACACTCGGGGTCTGATGCAGCAAAGACAACAATCTCCAGTCTGAGGGTGGTTTCCTTGAGTCTGTCACAGGGCAGACACAGTTTCCACAGTAAACAACAAAGCTCTGCAGTCTGGGAATCCATACGGGGTGGCATGCCATAAATCACCTCTACTACATATTTAACCCCTATAATCTAGGAGGTGTGCCACCAGAAAGCCCTGTCTGAGCACACAGAAGCCTAAGGACCAGCCCAACGGACTTACTCCAGACTTAACCCAAGCCTCTAGTCCAGTTAAGATAATCTTATCAGCAGGCCCAAACACAACGAGAAGGATGTGGAGTAATCTGGGGCATCCATTCTTAAGGGAGAATAATCAAGATGTGTGTGAGTTGTGAGTTATGTTATCTGCGGATTGGCCACTCTGCTATCGCATTAAGGCATTCCTCCATGGATGAAACCTTCCGTTGTTCTACTGGCCGCTGGAGAGCACAGGGGTTAGGCTAATTTAGTGCGCTGCTGATAACCTTTCTGGAGCGTGGGGCCACGCGCGATACTGAGACAGCTCTGGACAAACTGTGCATGGGAACCCACGGCAACTGCATTAACAAAAGAATGGAGTAATGTGAGCCGCTTGCCCCTAATCACACCGCTCCTACATCTCAAAGCTCAATCACAACTGACAGCACAATGGTGTTGCAATAACATTGTTAGTATGATATAATATTTCAATATGTTCTGCTTTGCTGCAGATTACCAGATGAAATAAGATGTGTCTACAATGGAGCCAGAGTGTCACCAAGCGTATCAGGGCATCAAGCATCAGTGCTTCCAAATACTAGCACACAATGGCCAGCGCCGAGAATAAGTGACTAGCAGGAGCAGTGGTTCCTGGTGTGAAACAAGCAATCCTGCTCTAATAGGCAGCCCAGCTGAGGCCTTTGCCAGGGCAGCATTTCACAGGAGACTGAGAGAATCCACATACATGCAAACCTAATGAGACTGTTCTGCTGCTGCTCTTTGTTCAGGGACCAGGATAACAATGACTTATTTCTCTGTGTTACCATGCATGAGAGAGAGAGGGAGAGAGAGAAATGAGAAGAGAGAGAGAGATAGAGAGCGAGAGACAGAAATGAGAAGAGAGAGAGAGATAGAGAGAGAGAAAGAGAGAGAGATAGAGAGAGAGAAAGAGAGAGAGAGAGACAGAGATAGAGAAATAGAGAGAGAGAGAGAGAGAGAGAGAGAGAGAGAGAGAGAGAGAAGTCAGGCACACAGCTAACCAATGAGGGCCAGCCTGTGGAAAAACAGACTGCTCACCATCAACATCTGGAAAGTCCCTCCGCTTCCATCTGAAAAGAAAAAAGCAGCGGCGGCAGCAATGTGGGAGGGAAAGCAAACTGGACAGCGCTAATTGCCTGCACACTGGGGCTGCTTTAAGACCAGCATTAAATGCTGAGGCCGATTATTCCTCGCTCAGCCGCGCTGCCCCAACATTCTTTCTCCTGACCCGGGCTGGATAGTCAGCCTGCCTCGGGGGTGTGTGGGGCTGTATATGAAAGCCAGAGGAGACACTCCCTAAGATCTCTCTAAGGCTCTCATGCTCCGTCAGGGTTTCTCTCTGCTCCGCTTTGATCTGGATGAAATGGGTAATTTATAAACGGCATTTGATTATTCTACCAAATTGAAATATAGCAATGAGATGGCCATCCTGAACTATGTTTTTTTTTCTTAGGGGTCAGTCACTGCAAAACAAACAACAGATTCCACTACAGACATGCGGCGTCCTGGACCTATGATTAAATCAGCCTCCACATTCATTTGCAGAGGATCCAACTCCCACTGAGATGAAGGGGAAAAAACTTGGCCTGTCCACAACTGCCTTCTATCAACCACCTTCCCTCTCTCTCTCTGCTCCCTTTTTCCTTCTCTCTCTCTCCCTCTCTCTCTCCCTCTCATATGACAGCTCTTAACACCAATCAGGCAGGCTTGATGAATGACAGGGGCTTACAACAGATCAGCACGACCGCAAAGCAAACAGCGCTCTAACAGTACTAAATCAACGTCAAACAGGCCCACATTGGCAGGCATGTATGTGTGTGTATATGTGTGCGTGTGTGTGTTTGTGTTTTTGGAGGGGTGTCAAGAGATGTGACTGAAAGCTCAGAGGTAGATTTGGTGTGTGTGTTTGTGTGTGTGTGTGCATGTGTGCACAGCTCTGACTCCTGCAATAGGAAGTTGAAAGTAGAGTGTGTGTATAACAGTAACCACATTGCCTTGACTGGACAGAATGATTTGTTTATGGGCTACTGTAAGTGTTTAGGAAGTGTGTTCACGCTGTAGTTCATCATGGCTCAGACACTACACCACTAAACACAGCACTCTGTGTGTGTTTGTCACTCTTTGTTAAACAATCTCTTTGTGGGACCCCACTGGATTGATCCACGTGAATACTTCACCAAACCAAACCCCAAAGTTCACTCATCTGGCATTGGAAATGTTCCACTAAACAGTTTTAGTAAACCTGATGCCTAGCTCCGACAGAAACGTGTTGAAACTTGACATTTGACATGCAGTGAAACCTGAATCAAAGCCTGTTCCATTCTGCTGGGGGAACATGGCCCTGTCGCTTTAAAGCAGCCCAGATTAGGGCATGGAGGCCACGGAGCAGTCATTAATCCTGCACACCACCAGCCCCCAGCAGAGCCTCAGATTTTATTACTACTCAAATACCTCCAAGACTTTCAACAATGTCAACAATCGCTAGCAATTAGAGCGCTCTTAAGCCCAGGCTCCTCTGGCTTTTCTGCTGAGCAAATAGAAGGGTTTGAACTGCTCTCTTGCAGCAACAATGACAGTGGGCTTTGATGCATTGATCTAGCAAACACACAGCTGAGCGATGGCAAATAAGAGCTCACACGCTTGATTTGGGGCTATGGCAAATAAGCGCTCACACGCTAGCTCTGGGGCTGCCGTGCTAACAAGAGGGATTTATCAGAGCAGCAGGAAAAGAGAAAAAGTTGCAAGTGCTTGAGAACTTTGAAAAAAAAGTTGGACTGACATGGGGAAAATAGCAGCCTGACAGACACAGTGAGAAAGCACTTAGCTCCTCCCCAACTACAAGAACAAGGAGGGAGGGCATTCAAAAATATTAGGAACTGAGTCCCTAATAGCAACTTTCTCAACGGTAAATAACACTGAAATGCTAATGTTCAAATATACAAGTGGAAATACATGCTGGCAAGAGAAGAGGTCAGCATAATGACCTGCAATTTGGGGCAAGCAGCCAAATTGTTGGAAGTAATTACGCTGTCATCCTTTCAAATCCCTCTCTGCACTACTAGCAGGAAGTCACCCGACCAAAAAAAATGTCTGTCTCAGACCATTACACCACAAAGACACACAACTATGCGACCTCTGACCCCAAGTGACTGCGTTCCCAGCCAGCAGAGCCTTGTATATTGTTGTAACACTCTGATAAGGATAAAATAATGCATAGCCTCTAACCCTGGAATGTAAACCAAGCGGTGAGCAACAGGGAAAGCAGTGTGAAAACGCTCACACTTCACAGGAAACCCAACAAACATACCTGTAACAAATCTCACTGTGAGCTATCAGATCAAAGACTGTTTATTAGTTCAGTCAAGGACTAGTACTGGGGGATGTTGTTCTGTTTCTTGTCAAGAGCAATATTATACATTCACACAACAGCAATCAAACACAAAAACAAACTACAACATATTTTAACATAGTTCAAAACACACCTAAACTGTGCACTGATTTATTGATTATTATATGATCAACAAACACAATCAAATTCAATATAATGAAAGGCAACACTACATTTTAAGAAATGTACAGTTTATATTAAAAAGACAAGTGTAAAAACACTAAAATCCAGTGAAGAAAACCCTTGACTAATTCATTGACTAGACTCACATAAGAAACAGCTATTATTTCCTGTCATACTTTTTTGTGTGAGGGGTGTCAAAAAAAGGCACATAGAAAGTCACATGATTGGTCATTCGCCTCAGGTCAAAGGTCAGTGGATAAGATTTCATCAGACAGGCCAGCTTGTGTTGTGTTAGCCTGAGAGTGTGATGAATTGCCAAAAGAACAGCCAACAGCCAATCTGACGGAGTCAGGCAAACTGCAAATCATTTCTGTTTCAAAGCAGTCTGGGTGGGATCCTGCATCCTCCCAGAGTCTTTGTCACAAGCCATGCGAGGCAAAACGTGGCGCGGCGAGGTGAGCAGAATCAGCATTAGTTGCAGCAGTGGCCTGCTGGCCCTTGCGGTGTCAGGACAGACGGTTAGTGGTGGACAAGTGGCAGCTGCTTCACAGCGCTGCTTGGTGGGAGAGAGGTTAGTGATTTAGCCAGAGCTAGGATGGGGCGGGGCAAGGCAAGGCTGGGCCGGGCTGACGGGCTGGTGGGCTGGCGGGCAGAGGGCTGAAAGACATGCTCAATGGGTCGTGAGCGGCTCGGAGGAGGCTTAGACACTCACCCAGGGCTGTTGCTCGAAGCTGTACGTGCGTCTGCGCTCATCCGACTCCTCATCCTGCTTGGCCTGCTGAAACTCGTGCCGCAGCCGCTGTATCCGCTCGTGGTTGCTAGGCGCCAGCCGGTTGCTGCAGACAGGGAAAAAAGAGGCGGTTGGTCAAGAGCAAAACCCCACTAGCTGCGTTAGCAGAGAAACAGACTGGCATAAATCTGCAGAGATGGGATGAGAGTTGGATTAGAAAATCAATTGAGTGCCTTATTAGCAGCAGCTCCACAAGCTTTCTTCATTTAGCAGGACTTATGCTGGGTGACCATAGATAGGTGACAAGAGGCAACAGACAAGACAACAACTATGACTCAGCTTTCCACAGTCCATGCCCAGCAAACAGGAGTTATTAGCACTGCAAAATATTTTGAATAGCCACATTGCTCAACAGAATGATGGATGAAAAGCTGTGAACTCCTCCCAGAAGCACCCGCCCCATGGGGGCAATTATGTTCTCTACAGGTAGGCCTTTCTCCTTATCCATACAGTGCACTCAATCCCCTCAGCTACACCCAGAGGAAACATAGACGAGAAGAAATGGCCCCATGGAAGAGTCCCTAGTGCATCATGGGAAGTGATGCATGTTCCCTTTAGGGTGGGGAAAGCGTGTGGCTATGCTAGCCGGCTGTCAGCTCCTCATCTGCATGGTCTTCAGTGCAGGCTGGGAGAGGCTTGTCAATAAGGATCAATAGCCATCTCCTCGGCACACTAATCCACCTTCCCCTTTATCAAACCCAACACAGGCAGCCACTGACAAACACCTCATTACAAGGACTCCTCCATCTGGATAATAACCCCGTTTATGCCAGCACATGTGTGTGTGTGTATGTGTTCGCATGTCTGTGTGTATGTGTGTGTGTGTGTGTGTGAGAGAGAGAAAGAGAGAGTGAGGTTTAGTTAAATTCAATAGAGAGACAGATGCAAGTAGAAAAAGTGTTAAGAAGCAAAGAGAGAAAGGAAAAAGAGATAGAAAGGGGAGGAGGAAGAGAGTGAAGAAAGTGTAAAATAAAAGAGAAAAGAAATGAATTAGTGATGAGCTGCAGACTAAATGGCTGTGGGGGTGTGGAGGAGAGGAGCCGGGTGGGGCTGATAGTCGGGCCGCCTCAGCAGACGGTGGGCACACAGGTGTCCGGGTCGTCATTAGATCTGATTGCTCATTTCAGCCCAGAGGATTGTGGGCCATGTGATGGTGCCCATAATTGCAGATTACAGCAGAAAACCATCCCTCTGATGATAATGGCTGCCTGAGGTATGCTGCCAATCAGCCTTCATTAAAACACCACTAAATAGAAGGCCATAAAGAGAGAATGGGAGTAGCACGCAACACTGCAGAGAAACCATTAAACAGCCAACAACTTCATTCATTTGATGCTTTTTTAAACCAGCCGGCCATTAAAATCAATTGTATTAGCCATAGCTCATTTGGTGGCCCTTTCTCCACAGATGCACGTTTGTGATGTTCGTGCGTGCTGAAGCCATCATATTCATTTGTATGAGCTTGTAAAGCAGGTAGATTAAACGCATCATCGAACTGTATGGCTGTGGCCCCAGGCTGTTGGTCTAATGCGATATGCTAGCCTGCCCCCCCAGTCCATTATAGGATCGACTTGCACATTTATTTTCTCTCCCCCAGCAAATTGACTAAGCACAACCATCAACCATGTCAAACACATCAAACGCACCTAACTTAATTTGGAATATTTACGTTTTGACAAAAGTTGAATGCTGATGGATATTTTCTTTGTTTTAAAATTCTATAAGCCTGGAATTTATTTCAAAGACAACGACAAGTAATGAGTGTTTTTGTTGGGGGCAGTTGAAAGCAATTATTGTTAATTGCTGCAGAACATGTTCAAAACATTTTTAGTGCAGCATTAGGCAATCACTTGTGTCCACATGCCTTGTTGGCCTATGTTTTAAGAATTCAAAGATAAGAGAGATAAGGAGAAAAGTCCAGGAAAGCAACAGAGAGAGAGAGAGAGAGAGTAAAAAACAGCAATGGCTGAAAGAAAACAATCATCATGAAAGGAAAAAAACCCACAATACAACAAATCACTCGGCCATTACCGCACATCTGCGAGGAGAATTAATCTGGCCATTAGCTCTTGCAAACGTGTGATTACACATTGGTTAGTGTGTTGACATGCCCAGGCACCGGGGCTGCCAGCAGGGGAATGCCAAGCCTGTGTGAGCGGAGCAAGAACGACACCAACACAAACAAAAGGCCCTCAGTCATCCACACACACGCTGAATGACAGACAGGCTGGTACCTTACGGGAGCCTGGTAATGACACTGATGAGCACTTTGAGACGCACGCACACGCACACATACACACACACACACACACACACACACACACACACACACACACACAGGAGAATGAGTCACTGGGCGTCTGCTGTCGTATCACAGGACTGCAAGGCAGCCTATTGAAGCCTGGACCTTCCCAAAGAACTAGCAGTTTAGCAGGGGCATGAACAGGCCTGCTGGATGGGAGCTCCATGTCTGGGTGCAGATCAGCAAGGTGGACACTCATCCACAAAACCAGGTGCATGCCGCCTATTCCAACTGTGTGGAAACACACAGCCAAACCTTCAGCTCCCATTGGAAACACAAACACACGGTCATAAATGCCTTCTCGCTGAACCCCAGGAAAAAAGGTCAACGTCCCATGAGACAATGGGGTCATAGAGTCTGGAGGCCAGCTGGGCTGCATCACCCTGGCAACAAGCAAAGCCATAAACAAGACAGTCTGAGCCAGTGGCTTCCCACTCTTTAGGGCACCCGTGGCGTGGTGCTATTGATTTGCACTGAAACACTGAGGGGTCACTTACTCAAGCACAATGTGGGGAGTCTTGCCAGACACATTATTGGGGCTGTACAAAGACTTTCAAAAGCAACCAGGAACTATCGAGGGAAATTGGGGGTGGGGGGGTGACAAGATCGCTGTGGCAATTAAAATATGAAATTGGAAGTCATAGGGCTGCAAATGCAAACGTGATTGGTTAAGAGTTAAGGCGCATGGTTTTTATCATTATTTCAGAAACATGAGGGGGAAATTTGTCACAGTAGTTCAAAGGGCCTCTTCTGTGCGTATCTTATCATCTGGAGGGCACTCATTCTAAGCCTGGGCTTGCAGTCAATCCTGCCACCCACTTGCTCGTCTCAAGTTCAAAGAGCCATCTAGTTCTTGGAAGACAAAGTTTTATAATTTTGCCATTTTACTATTTCCATTTGAAAGTCTTACAGTGTTATTGAAGTAACCAAACCTAAGGAAGTTGGCACCGGGGAGATTAAAAAGTGGTCTGTCCATCTGATACCGTCACTGTGAATAAAGCAACGAATCCTGGGATCTGCCAGTCCCATCTCTGGGTGTCAACCTCAATTCACTTCTCACTACTACTACCTAAGTATTAGGTATCGCATCTTATAAAGACCTACTCGGCATTCATCAATGTCACTAATCACCAGATGAACTAAAACTACAAGTAAGCACACACACACACACACAGACAAATACACACAGTCTCACTCACTCACACATATGCACACAAAAACAAGCGCTGTCACCCATTTGCGTCAGTGCCGTATCCTAGTGTTAGAGATTAATGCAGTGGCTGGCACAAACAATGGCAGAGAGAGGTGGGCGGATTGCAGCGCAGACCGAGAGAGAGAGAGAGGAGAGAGAGAGAGAGAGAGAGCGAGAGAGAGAGAGAGATCATGTTTCCACTAGCTCTAGTAGTGGCGGAGCAGGAAAGGTCAGACGCCATACTGTGGCACACCTGCTAGAGGACAGGAAAAAGCTCCACACTCTGGGACTGATGCTGTGCAGCCCAAGAAGCTCTCTCTGTCTCCCTCTCTCTCCGTTCACCTCCGCCCCCTTCCTCTCCCTCGCTCACTGCATTGAGAGCAACTTGCATGGAGAACAGTTTGACAGTAAAGCAATTAATGGGTGGGAGGGAGATAAAATATCCATATGCCACAGCATTTAACAAGCCAACAGATTCATTCTCTCGGCACAATGAGATTCACTCAATATCTGTCTGTGTGTTCACCGCCTCAAAGGTCAGCCACATGGGCAGGGGCTCTCTCTCTCCCTCTCTCCCTTCCTCTCTCTCTCTCTCCCTCTCTCATTCTCCCTCAGTTTCTTTCCCTATCTTCTTTCTTTCCCTCTCTCCCCAAGCCTAATAACATTGTGTGCAGAGTTTCTTCACCGGCCGCCAAAAAGCAATTTCTCTCAAGACAGAGGGGTTATTGTAAGAGATTAAACCTTTTGAATGTGCAGTGACACCCAGTCAGGACTAACAGTGGGGTATCGGACTGAGCAACTTAAGGTCGACGCAGCTCATTTATTGGAAAGACTGAATGTGGCAGTGGGGTATTATGTGAAAAATTTCCATAGTAAAGACTTGGGTTGCTAATAGGAAAAAAAAGCTGGGGAAGGCAACACAACAAACAGCAGAAAAAAGTGAAATGGGCTTGGGTTATTTACTGCGCTGAAGTTAAAGGTTGAACTGAAACCTTTTATCCAGAGCTTGGTCTCTGTGTGGCATGTCTGACTGCTGTGGGGACCCCTTTTGGATGCCCATGAAAGAAACAGATTTAAAAGAATAATTACCAACTGACAAATAGCCTGATAGCGTGTATATGACTAGATTTCTATAGTTGGTTTTTAACAGGTTTAGCTACTCAGAAACTCCAAGAGACTGAAAATATGAAGGGAATAATAGAAATGTAAAATATAATATTTGTACATGTAGCTGAAATCCTGGTGAGCAGGTTGGCACCTTTCATGGCAGCCTCTGCCACCAGCGTTTGAGTGGGTGAATGTGAGGCATACATTATAAAGCACTTTGGGTGCTCGTAGGAGTAGAAAGGCGCTATATAAATGCAGTTTATTTAGATAGGATGTAGAAGTAGTTGGTGGTCCACCATATCCCACTCACATCTGATGCATGAGCCAGACACCAAGCATTAGGATGAAAGAGACTTAGTGCTATTGGTCTGCTCTACCATGCCTGTTATTTTTATCATGAGACTGAATGTCAATTGCATTTGTATCTGTTGATCTGTCTCTTCTCTCTGACCTCCATATCTCCACAGGCCAGATGAGGAGCAGACTGGTCCTTTCAGTCACAATGCATCACCCACTTTAAAGAAAGCTTAACTCATATTTATTCCCTGCTTGCCTGACAGCCCCTCATTTATTTCAAAGGCTTGTGTGTAGCCATGGGGTTAGGGCTGGGGAAAGTGGGAACTACACAGATGTACAAACGCAGATCAAATCAGTGTTACTGCTGGTCACTTCACAGAAAGAGATGAAAAAGAGGGGGAAAGAGATTAAAAAGAGGGGGAAAGTTTGCCAGACTCTTTCGCTTGAGCTAATCTTCACAGGAAATCGATGCATATCGAGTCAATCCGCGTTATGGTGATGCAATCAGATATGGCAGGCTGGCATGTCCGTACAAGTAGTCTTTGAGATTTTTCAAACTTTCCATTTGAGGATTGAAAAAAAAAATCACTCCAGTTTTTCCCCCTAGTTATTCTCGCTTTGAAAGTTTGTTCAATGCTTCTCAGCCAATCATCTCCCTTCCTTGTCCAGCAGGTCACAGGACCTGACTCACTGTGTCTATTGCTTCCCTTTCACACAGCTCTTTGTGACTCACAGCTGCAATTGCAGACAAAAGAACGGATAACACCCTGGATCTGGTGACTTCATCCAGGGACTGTGTGACTGATGTGCCCATGGCCTCAAAATCCCCCCAGCCTTTCCACCCCCACCCCCCACACACACACCCATCCCCCCCTCCTCCTCCAGTTCAGTCATGGAGCTCCATCCATAATAAGGGGCTGAGCAGCAGATTTGGGGCTGATGTGTTTTTGTTCTGTTTGCTCTCATACCACCCCCCCCCCCCCCACCTCTCTCTGCCCTTCTTTCTTTATTGGTTGTTCCACACAGCGTGACTGAGCAGCGAAGCAGCCAGATTAACACTGTGGGGGCAGGGGTCGGGTGGAGTGGGGTGCATGCTTATGTCACTGCTCATTTAGGAGGTAGGGTGGGGTGGGGGAGGGGGTTCAAGAGGATACGTGTGTGTGTGTGTTGTGTGTGTGCTGTGTGTGTGTGGGGTGGGGGTGGGGGGAGAGGAGGGGTTGGTTCTCCCCATGTGTTTGGCTCCCATTGTTCTGAGCTGAGGCACCCTGCACCCAAGTCCTGTCCCCAAGCCCCTGGGGAGGCACAGAAGGGCTCTCAGAAGGGCTGCAAAGACAGGGCCGTTGCCTTGCCTTGATGCGGAGGCTGCAGGCTCATCTACCCGCTAACGGATGGATGGCCCTGAGACAGAAAATGCACTGGCACACTTCACTCCCCCTTCACATCCTCACTGAGCCCCCTTAAAGAAGCTCTCATCCCGCCAAACACGCCCCAGCCGGCCCCCTGCCTCCATTGTTCTTGGGGCTGACACACGCAGACAGAAAAAAACAGCACACTTCTTATTCAGCTCAGGGAGCTCTCTCTATATCTGCTTTCTTCCTGCCTTTTCTGTCTTTAAGGGTGGCAGAAGAGAGAGAGGAGAGAGAGAGAGAGAGAGAGAGAGAGAGAGAGAGAGAGAGAAAGCACAGAGCACATCGATGCTGGTGCTGGTGGTGGGTTCGGGAGGGGAGGTGGGCTCGTCAGCAGGACACAAACAGCCAAGGGTAGTGAGGCTAAATCCTGCAGCTGTTTCCTGTCGCTGGGAACACGTCTCATCCTCAGTCACGGCTGCCTCCCCGGCTGGCGCTGGCAGCGGCCCGCTATCCCAGAGGCCCGTGGGAGCGTCCGCCGTGCCAGGCACCCCCCGTCAGCTGCTGAGTGGCCCGGCAGCTCAGCTCAGCCCGGCTCAGCCCCATACTGAGAAATGCCTCATTAGCAGCTGACAAAAAAATGCCCATCACAAAGAGACGACGTGTTGAGGGCAGCCGGCTTATCACCCATGTTGGGATGGAAACAGATGAATGACACGCATTGGCAACTGTACTGTACTGAGTGTGTGTGTGTGTGCTGGTATGTGTCACGAAAGCCCTAATGTAATTTAATGTGGTCAGTTACCAGGATTTATGAAGGAGATAATAAGCACTACTGCAATTATAAGGGTACGTTATTATAAGGCTATAAACCCTAAAATAGGCAGAAGAGCAAAGGGAAGCACAGGCAGATATGCCTCCTTTCTGAATCAGTTCAGAGTATCTGCTCACAAACAGAGGGAAAAGTCTTCTGTTCACCAGCCTGAGTTATAAAGGGGGGTCACTGCACACAACCTTGTCAGTTCAATTGAAGCTCTCCCACAAGACAGACAAGTGCAGGCCAAGTCCAGCTCCAGACCTTGATGAATTATTGAGTTGCTTCAGCATGTTTTTGTGGTTAGTCTGATTACAGGACCACATACTGAACTGGAGTTTGGATCTTTCCCTGCAAAGTCACTAACGGCCAGAGGCTCATTTTTCCACCCACTCCCTACAATAGACTAGTGGCTCAGCAAATATTTTCAGAGAGTGGTATTGATACACAGACAGGGGGTAAGAGCTCTGAGGTGTCAAAGGTACCAAATTATAATGATAAAAAAGTAATGGATGAAGACCAGAAAACCAAACTGCAAAGCACTGCACTGGTAATACTCTGCACACAGATCCTCTTCTGAATACAGTAAGTTCCACCTCTTTGCACCAAATATACCACAGTCTAAAATCAATTAGCTGTTAATGTTATTTACACAATTTGGAAAAGATATATTGGTATGGTGTTCCAACACATGATAAATCTGAAGCATCTGTGGTGAAAGAGGTGGTTAGTCATGCGGGAAAAAAAACAGCCAGACAAACCCATTTAGCAAGCTGAAATAATATAACCTTTCATGGACATGTTTAACTGAATCTCCAAGACAACTTAATTAGTGTCCAGTGACAGGCTCTGCAAACACATTGTTTTCCTCTGACTTTGAGGAATCTAGAGCCAAAATGCAATTTCATGCCTATAGAGAAGGTAGAAAAAGCTGGCTGACTTCTCTGGGAAAAAGTCCTGGCTAGTCTAAATCAATGGCAAGATAAAGTTAGCCATCCCAAATTAAAATGGACCACTTGCTTTCGCAGACTTCACTTTCTTAAGAGGCGTCTCAGTAAGCTATTTGCTTGGAAGTGAGGTTAGAGCTGGAGTGATTGGCAGTTGAGGACTCCATAAAGAGGATGCTGAACTTTGATGTTAAGACGATGTAATCCAGCCCCATTGATTGGAAGGCACACAGTCGCTCTCACACACACAGCGGCGGAAGCCGCACCGAGACTACTTAATGACCACACAGCCCTCCAGTTTTTAAATGAAGTCTCAACAAATACTAGACGCTGGATTTGTGTCAATGCTGCATCACCTCGTCTCTGACGATCAGGAGTACATATGACATTTGAATTACATTTTTTTTTCTTCTGGCACATGAAAATGTGAGTCTAACAGCCATAAAAACATTTTCAGATGCTTGTGAGAATGCTGAGCTGACAGCCTATAGACTAAGGTCCAGGGAACAGTAACTGGCCCAGCGTTGAAGAGCAAAGCAGTGTGATGCCAAAGGTGGCCTGTCTGATCTGCTCTGTGCATGATGGCCTCATCTCAAACAGCGATCTGGGGGAAATCAGACTATTACATCACTTTCATTTTATGAGGACACTGGGCTTTTAGGACTGATTTTATGAGCTATCTGTCTCCTTCTCCCATACACTATCTCCATCTCATTCTCTCTCTTTTTATCACACACACACACACACACACACACATACATACACACACACACACAAACATACACACACACACACACACTGATAATGGCAGATGAAATGAAACCAAGTCCAAAATAAAGGCCCTGCAGTGAAAGTCAGTGAACCCAGTACACGTTTCTTCCATACATTCCCAATTCCTGGCAACATCAAATGAATCACATTTATGGCGGGCCTGGAAATGCCATCTTGCCAGGGTACCATCTCAGCCTCCATCTCATGCTACCTCATCTGCCCAGCAGCTATGTTCACTGGATACACAGCAAATAAGCAGACCAGGGCCATGTTGAGAAACTTCTAGAAGGTCCAGGAGAAAGTGCTGTCAGCACTCCAGGATCTGTCCTTAGACTCGAAGGAGCCGGGCGGATCTTGGAAGAAGTGACCCCGCCAAGCCGTACCAAATGTCTAGAGCCATGGAGCCTAAATGAGGCCAAGTCTGAAGTTTAAGAGCCTAGTGGAAGGCACACTGTGAAATCAACAGGCCAACTGACTGATGGCTTTTGCAAACCATCCATGTTTTACAGAGAGGGGGCGGAAAAGACAAAGGTGGGTGAAGAGAATATGGCTCCAGCACCCTTAGCAGAACACACTGCACATTTGCTCCCTTGAGCCTGATGAAAGCCGCACTAGTCTCTGCCAAACCTCTGCCCCATCCTAACACACACACACACACACACACACACACACACCACACACACACACACACACACAGCTGTCTGACCTCCCCTTACCCGACTACTGAGGCGATGCGACTGCCTCTTCAAGAGAAGGAACGACACGCTCATTTAATCAACCCCTAGCCCGCCTCTGCCTTCAGCTGTTCTGCTCTCAGCTCATCCACATGTCAGTGGGGCTCTCTGGGATGGCATGAACACGCTTTGGAAAGAGAAAACAAGGACATCTGAGGAAAAAAAAGAGAAATCTTTTTTTATCAGAAAATTTATAAAAATGAAAGGCACTGACGTTCTAACTGTAAAAATGGTAATAAACATTCCATTTGACAATCGAAATGCTAATCTGCTGATGTGCTTAAAATACCAGCAAGAGGAATCAGCCAGTTAGCTGCGTTTCCAGGCAAGGCGGCACAGGCTCAGATTTCTGGCACCCCATCAGGGAGCAAGCAGCAGATTGAGTTTAGTTGGGCTCCCACACCAGATGAGAGATGGGGGGTTTGGGCTCTTCCATCAGTACTATTGGGCCTGCTTAGGTGATTACACTGAATGGCCTCTAACTGGAGCAGTCAGGCAGTAAAACAGACAGCAATAGACGGCCTATTTCTATAGGTGTGGGTTTGAACTCATTTTCCAGGGTAACACAGAACTGTTAGACAGACTGGACACCTTTCCTTCCTTCCCTCTCTGTGTAACACTAGAGTCCATAAATACTGAGGGCATTCATTCCGCTCGGCCTGTTCTTTGGAACGAGTCTGGGGGATGAGGACAGGGTTATGACTACAGTGTTTTTTATCTGGCCATAAACCTGGATCTCTAACACAAGGATGCAATACAAGAAAGAGGTTGTTTGGCCAGACTGTAGCTTTTGTAATATTTCAAAAATATCACCTGTAAGAAGTAACACCCGAGCCGTGGTAAAGGTGGGGGCTGTGGGGTTGTTTGCTGCCCCAAAATGTCACTGGCAATGGACCAGCAGGCCACCAAGGAGCTCTAAATAATTGAAACGTCTCTCTCTCCCTCCCTGTCTCTTTCTCTCTCTCTCTCTCTTCCTCTTTGCTCTCCACCTCTCTCCCTCTCCACAAAGCCCTCTCATCAATAATGAAAAGGAGAAGCCCACCAGGAGGCCAGCCTAGGCAGGCTCGAGGCCGGGCCACTTTAAACAATAACAACATTGATAGTGGGAGTAATAAAGCAGCATTAAAGAGATGGATCTCAATGATTTGGGCTCCGGGCACAGCTGGGCTCAGCCTAAGTGCTGAAGGGGAGGGGCGTGGAGGGAGGAGGTGGCACATGTGACATGACAGGATGGGGGTGTGACTTACTAAGACTATGTGTGTGTGAGAGGGCGAGAGGGCAGAGGGAAGGAGATGGGAGAGTTTTTGTGCCTGGCAACATCTCAGTGAGTGTGTGTGTGTGGTGTGTGTGTGTGTGTGTGTGTGTGTGTGTGTGTGTGCGCGCGCTGGGGGTGGGGGATAAACCTTTTTTTTCTAAGAGCATATGTGCACCTATTAGAGATTGTGCTTGTGATGGGACAAAGTAAGAGTAAAGATGGGAGAAGTCAGAGGTTGTGACCTTTGGTAATGGCCACACATGGGGGATGAAGACAAAGAGGCCGGACTGGAGGCATCATTTCAATTAGCTTAGCAATGCTGTGTAATAATCAATGGGAGGTCACTGTGTTGCTGCCTGCAGACAGATGGACAGCTAGATGTCAAGGAATATATATGTCTATACGAACAGACAGCAGGGGAGAAATCAATCCTAGAGCATTGCTAATATTTATTGACACCTAAGCCAACATGCTGTCACACCAGGGCTCAGCAGAGCTAAGCTATGTGTCCGCTTGCATCATCAGTCAATGACGTCCCTGGCAGCCAAGCGCAGTACCACAGAAATGTGCATTCATTTATGAGGTCCTCAAGGCTCAAGAAGACATGCCATGATCATAATCCTTCACCGTGGCTGTTGAGAGCTACATAAAAAGACCAATAAAAGGGAAAACATGAACGAGGGAGACGTCATGCTGATGTGGCCACCAACCTTGGGCCCCGTTACATATGTTAATGCTGTTTCTGCAATGACCTCAACACTTGAGAGGATCATTATTAAGAGTCACGGTCATAATGCATCTGTATGATCTATGGCCCCTGATGCCTCTGTGCTGTAATGAAGTCTTCACAAGTTAATGGGGGGGGGGCTGGTGCAGCACTGGCATCTTCTAATACACAATAAGACCCAGACGGCTCTGTCATTCAGGGCTAGAGTTGGGAGCACATCCATCATCTGAGAAGGCCAATCAATCAGTCATATTTGGCAGGTCACGCAGGGGGTTGGGGGTGGTTCATGTGCCAGGCTCGTCTGAGCGCAGTAATCATTAACTCCATTATGATGATGACTGCCATCACACTTTATGTGACCATCATCATAATTACAGAGTATTTTCTAACGGACATTTAGAAGGCCTGAAAAGACTAAAGCCTCCCCTGCTGTTATGGTGTCTCCACACTGCAATCTGGACAAACCCAGAGTCATGTCAGACAGGCTGTATTTACTTGATGGCCTCATGCTGTTGGAGATGCAGGTAAGTGCAGATAAATAAGCCTTTACAAGGTCACAGGGGTTTAGACTGAGAGACTCTTCAGCTTAGTATTCCTTAGCACTCTGCCAATAAAGTACATCACTCCTGCCAAAGCAGTCATGGCTGAGGTCAGAAGACTTTAACAAAAAGGTGAGCTTTTTAACGCAGGAGCGAGGAAGGCCTAGGATGGCAGACATCCAAAGCCCTAGCCTTTTCTCTCAGATGACCCATGGAAACACTGTATTTAAGGGAAAATGGGCAGCTTTGGCTGTGCGGCGCGCTACCTGCATTAGCCTGCTTCTGGGAAGGAGAGAAGGGGAGAGGAGAGGACTGTGTTGTTTTAGCTAAGACCATGGGATTTAAGCAGTGTAACCCTAGAGGAGACAGGGGCTAAAGGAGTCAACACAGATCTGATGGAGTGGCCCATTGCTTTTCACCACACTGCTAATGAGGATGACACGCGGCACAGGGCTAAGCCTTGGGACTTTCAGCAGCAGACGCTCAATGAGGAAATGGACCTTTCCTGCAGGTGCTGTTTTTGTGGGGACGTTGTTTTTCTGCTATTTTTTAGGGATAGCTGTTTTAGCTTACAGTGTAATCTCAGATAATCCCTTCACCAGTACTGCTACTGCTAATTTAAGGGAGAGTGTATGTGTGAGCGAGAGAGGCAGGGAGACACGGTGTTTATAGCCCCTGAGATTTCCACATGCTAAAAACCTTGTCATCAGCTTCTTACGCTGTTATTCAACTTTGAATGTCTATTAAACCCCATTACTTCAGAGAGAGCAGGATAGTTTAAATCAAGGTCAGAGGCTTGACATTCTAACACACCACAGAGGTTTCTTTCCACTAAACCAGTTTGAAAAAAATGTTTTCATTCTGTTCGGTAAGTGCAAAATCCTTTCATTTGTATTTTTTTCCTCCAGGAAAATTTCTTCGTCTTGAGCAGACAGGACTTGTTGGCACTAGTCTCCAGGGCGCTCCTTCTGGGAACAAGCCCTGGCGTGAACGGGCAGTAAGAGCAGTCATTACGGCTTGACACTAATGTGCTTTTGATTGTGACAATGAAATATTCATGATTTCTAAATCTGCAAAATCTTTTGCCCAGCACACTTCCTGGGCTTAAGTGAGGACGAGGGGGCAGGAGAAGAGGAATAGGCGTGGGCAGAGTGGCACAGAACACGCTGACTGACTGGGTCACGCTCTCCAACACGCCTCACCACATTAGTTCAATGGAAACGCCACCCAAGGGGAGTCACACACTGACAGGAGACAGGAAGACCCCCCCCCCCCCACCACCACCACCACCAATCAACAGCAGGGCTTTTCCCAGATGGTGACTGGCAGCCTACTGATTATCATACACACACACAAATTGGGGGTGGGTGATGGGTGTTTAATGGGAACATGAACATGTGTGGGAGAGACTATTAATTAAAGAGGTCATTGTTTTGGGGAGCACTAACAAGACCTTTAGAACAATGGTGGTGGCTTGGGCCAATGGGATGAACGTTGAAGATGCAGCTATGCCATCACACCCAACAGCTATCTGATGGAGAGACCACTGGGGGAAGAAAGGAAGCTGTTGCCATGACAGCCGAGTGATGGTGAGGCTCTGATGAGGCAGCTTCTGGTTGGCTCCGGCTGGCTTCCATCAGCCCAGTACACTAGGGCCTGACTGATGGTTGGCCTGTCTCTATGGCCATTTCTTCCCTCACAATAGAAGGTCACAAGTCTTGCACAGCAACATGCTTCACTGCCCTCCTCTTACACATGCAAGCAGCACCTGTACACAGCAGGCTTCCCACCTGTTGGGCTGCACCACTCCAGTGCCCACTGATCCACACCAAAGAGTCCAATCGGAGCGTATTGTATGTGACTTGCCTAGCTAGTGTAAGAGGAGGACCTGGGATGTGTGTGTGTGTGTGCCTACATGAGGGGGGCATTGGGGGTTGATGGCAGTTTGACAGCCTGTCACTCTTACTAGTTTAATTGCAGGATTATGGATGCCCCCAGTGCTGGACAAATTGGATAGGACCAAATCATCTCTACACAGGAAGACTCTTCCTTCATCTCTATCCCTTCTCTCCCCATCACACACACACACGCACGCACGCACACAAACACACACACACACACACACACACACACACACTACAGTGCCACCTTAAGATATTTAAAGTGACTGATGTGGCTTCCAGAGTAATAGTCTCCATTTCCCATGCTTTAAAGAGAGTGTGGATGGGAGGCTGGCCAGGTACTGATAAATTATCATTGGTTTAAATTAAAGGCCATTATCATCCTAAAACAGCCTGCCTGCCGCTCCCCAGTGCAGCGAGGAAAAAAAAGACACCCAAGGTGAACTTCTTAGACATCCTCATGAAGGAGGGCTACACTTAGGATATGGAAGTCATTTAAAACATATATATATATATATATATATAGCCTCTTGAGAGTGTTCAGTCAAAAGATCTTCTTCACATTCAATAAGGGTATCATGACAAAAGGTTGATGTTAATTATGGAAGATGAATACCACGCAATTTAAACAGGCATTCAAAAGGGTCATACCAGTAACAAGTACTCCATAGTGCAGTTTCATTTTTAGCAAAATAATTTAACAGTGCATTAAAACCTCAAGGACTACAGCAATAAACACAAAGAGAAATAAACAAGAAACTGCATTATATTTGATTTTACTTAATTGGATACACAAACCTTGACTTACACCTCAATTTCCACTAAGATTAAAGAACACACTTCCAAAGAGCCAAGAGTACAGGGGGAAGTATTTAAGTAATAGGTCTAATTCATGTAGAATTCTATGTGACCAAATAAGAAGCAATTTCCTAAACAAAGGCCTAATTATAAGAGGACACAGATGAGAGCATATTTGCAGACACTGTAAAGACTATTAAGGGTCTATAAAAGTAGACTGGACAAGAAAGCCAGATGAAACGGACCACAACAATAAAAATGCCAAAGACTGAGAGCTCAATGTGGGCGAGCAGCTGTGTGGCCAAGTGCTGCTTGCCAACTGGCTGGAGCTGAGGGAGTGTTGATCTTGGGAGTGGGCTGGATGTGCTGCCTTGGCCAGAACAAGGACCAAACCAATTCATTTGGATCCCAAAGTAAATCCGAACTGAACACAGAGGATTTTCCTGACTTTCTACAATGAGCATTTGGTGATCGCAGATGATCTGAATGAAGCAGGAGGAAACAGCAGTGACAGACATATTGACACACACACACGATACCACACAGGTTAGGATGGGCAACAGGTCACAGGTCATTTCAATTCATGCACTTTTTTCATTTTCTTCACTTTCACCATTTTTTTTCTGCTTAGTGACAGATTCATCCTCTCAGATCACAAGCCATAGCCTCCTAATCTCACACCCACATCACAATTCTGTGAAATTCTCTTTTGCTGGGAAATAAATACATTTTGAAATAGTAGTAGTTCAGTCCTGTCTGTAAATGTGTAGGGATAGCCTTTATGCACATATGCATGATGGCATGTTAGTGTGTGTGTTTGTAAATGAGAGGGAATAGTCGCTATGCACATATGCATGATGACATGTTTGTGTGTGTGGCTTTGTCAGCAGATGATCCATGAAAAGATGTGTGCTGTACATCTGAACAAATGGGAACAGTGCTTGTCCATATGTTTCTGGGTGTAAATGTGAGTGTGTTTGTGTGTTCTCTGTCTTTCTGGCTTGTGTGCCACAGCTGTGAGGATCAGAGGTGCTTATGGGAGCTGTTGAGCTTATCGTTAGATTTGCCACCGCCTCCACGGCCCTCAGTGAGCCACAGTCAGATCTCTAGCTAGTGCCATTGTGCCCCCCCCTCTTTCTTAGCATATGGCTATATTTGTACAAGGCTCTGATGGTATTGCCAGAAAGCTGTGTGAAGTACTTGAGCCTACACTGTTTAAAGCCACTGTAGCGTGAATTAGTCTGATTTCCTCTCTGAGACTGTTTCAGTAATGGCTATAACAGACTCCAGCTGATGGATACAATAATCCAAACTACCTCTGGCTTGGCAAATAGACAGGAGGGCAATGATAAACACGAGACCAAGCAAGAGCAGAGTGAGAGAACAGACTGTCAGAGAGCAGGAGAGAGAGAGAGATTTCATATAACCTCATATTGGAAAAATGCATCATTTGTGCAGCGACTGACATAGTGGTGGCGCCAGGTTCAAGCCCCACTCTGGCTGACCCCATCAAAGTGTCCTTGAGCAAGATACTGAACCCCAAATTGCTCCTGGTGGCAGGTTGGCACCTTGCATGGCAGCCTCCGTCACCAGTGTGTGAATGCATGTGTGTGAATGGGTGAATGTGAGGCATACTCTGTAAAGCGCTTTGAGTACTAGTAGGAGTAGAAAAGCGCTGTATAAATGCAGTCCGTTTACCTAGAAATTACATTACCGAGAGAAAAGGCTGAATGACAGGTGGAGAGCATGTGTTTTTTAGGGCAGCATAAGATTACCCAGGCATTTACATGGCCATTTATTTCAGGGATCATATTATTTTTAAACCTATTATTACATGTGATTTATAGTTTGTGATGTGAATAGATGGCATCTACATTTGGTGAAGTGTGCTGGACTAGGTGCTAGAGATCATCGGTCAGCCTCTTGAATCTCTCTCTCTAACTTGGCCTTTAGACTGCTGCACACTGCACTTAAAACACCCAGGTTTGCTTTCTGTAAACTCCACTCACTCTCTCTTCCACCCAGAGCTGGGTGGCTCTTCAGCGGGCTAGCGTGAGGCTGCTGCATTAGAGCTGGGTGGCTCTTCAGCGGGCTAGCGTGAGGCTGCTGCATTAGAGCTGGGTGGCTCTTCAGCGGGCTAGCGTGAGGCTGCTGCATTAGAGCTGGGTGGCTCTTCAGCGGGCTAGCGTGAGGCTGCTGCATTAGAGCTGGGTGGCTCTTCAGCGGGCTAGCGTGAGGCTGCTGCATTAGAGCTGGGTGGCTCTTCAGCGGGCTAGCGTGAGGCTGCTGCATTAGAGCTGGGTGGCTCTTCAGCGGGCTAGCGTGAGGCTGCTGCATTAGAGCTGGGTGGCTCACAGCGGGCTAGCGTGAGGCTGCTGCATTAGAGCTGGGTGGCTCTTCAGCGGGCTAGCGTGAGGCTGCTGCATTAGAGCTGGGTGGCTCACAGCGGGCTAGCGTGAGGCTGCTGCATTAGAGCTGGGTGGCTCTTCAGCGGGCTAGCGTGAGGCTGCTGCATTAGAGCTGGGTGGCTCACAGCGGGCTAGTGTGAGGCTGCTGCATTAGAGCTGGGTGGCTCTCAGCGGGCTAGCGTGAGGCTGCTGCATTAGAGCTGGGTGGCTCACAGCGGGCTAGTGTGAGGCTGCTGCATTAGAGCTGGGTGGCTCACAGCGGGCTAGCGTGAGGCTGCTGCATTAGAGCTGGGTGGCTCTTCAGCGGGCTAGCGTGAGGCTGCTGCATTAGAGCTGGGTGGCTCACAGCGGGCTAGCGTGAGGCTGCTGCATTAGAGCTGGGTGGCTCTTCAGCGGGCTAGCGTGAGGCTGCTGCATTAGAGCTGGGTGGCTCACAGCGGGCTAGCGTGAGGCTGCTGCATTAGAGCTGGGTGGCTCTTCAGCGGGCTAGCGTGAGGCTGCTGCATTAGAGCTGGGTGGCTCACAGCGGGTTAGTGTGAGGCTGCTGCATTAGAGCTGGGTGGCTCTTCAGCAGGCTAGCGTGAGGCTGCTGCATTAGAGCTGGGTGGCTCTTCAGCAGGCTAGCGTGAGGCTGCTGCATTAGAGCTGGGTGGCTCACAGCGGGCTAGTGTGAGGCTGCTGCATTAGAGCTGGGTGGCTCTTCAGCAGGCTAGCGTGAGGCTGCTGCATTAGAGCTGGGTGGCTCACAGCGGGCTAGCGTGAGGCTGCTGCATTAGAGCTGGGTGGCTCTTCAGCGGGCTAGCGTGAGGCTGCTGCATTAGAGCTGGGTGGCTCACAGCGGGCTAGCGTGAGGCTGCTGCATTAGAGCTGGGTGGCTCACAGCGGGCTAGCGTGAGGCTGCTGCATTAGAGCTGGGTGGCTCACAGCGGGCTAGCGTGAGGCTGCTGCATTAGAGCTGGGTGGCTCACAGCAGGCTAGCATGCGACTCCCTCCCTCCCACCCTTCCCGGCCCCCGTCACCTCTCTAGCTCTGATTAACAGGTCGCCAGGAAACAAAGTCACCTTATGAATATGTAATGTATCGACTGGTCACTGCCAACTTCCCTTTTAATTAAATTAGAGCACATTAAAAGTGACTTGATAGAAAAGGACAGCTTCACTTCTTAATTTAGATACCAAACGAGTTTGATCTATCTCCACAAAAATACACACACACACAGACACACACATATTAATGGTGGCTTCTAAGACACAGTGACTTTCACACCATCCTCTGCTTTCAACTTCTGAATGACGAGGAGAAAAAGGGACACACTGTAACCTCATACTGCGCTTCAGAGCCAGCTCTTTAGAAGGCCCACGGACCATATTGTTCTGTTGGCCTTGTAAACTGCCTCACACACACACACACACACACACGCACACACACACACACACACACACACACAGACAGTGATCGCATTCATAGCCAACTCTACTGGCCTCTGAAACAGTTCCAAAAATGGGATGAATGAAATAACTTGAGCCATGAAGCGAGATGAAAGAAGGAGGAAGATTTATGGGGCTTGGTGTGGGGTTGCGACGGACTTCCTGCTGCCATGGTTACGAGCCATAAGCATAGAGGTCGCCCATGGGCAGAGAGGTATTTAACCTCTCATTGTCTCCTATTCCCAATGGCCTTTCCACATGCTCTCCAGACACCAGCTTTGGTGGCCGCAGTGAACGCTTCTTCTTATTAAAATACATTCTCTTGGAGAAATCAATAAAACCTATTATTGCAAAGCCTATAAATATTTTTCTCTGCTTTGTTAATTACCCAAGAGAATGTTTGCATGCATGTATAAAGGACTTTTAATGTGCATGTATATGCTAGTGT